>JAVYIG010010450.1:0-69132 GCA_035222895.1 Strongylocentrotus droebachiensis | reverse complement strand
TTCACCTAATAATATTCATATTTGTCTTGCAATGTATCTTTGTATTTTATCAGCATGTACATAATTGTTTTCCCTCTCTGTCCATCTGTCCCCTTTCTCCCCTCTCTCTCTCTCTCTCTCTTTCTCTTTCTTTCTCTCTCTCCTGCTTTCCTATCTCTCTTTCTTTTTTAACTCAAATTTTTAAATTGAAATATTGTATAAGATTAATGGTATATACACGCTCTTCATAATTATGTAGATTGTAGTGTGACATCTTGAAATGTATACTTGCTTTTTCCAGCAATTTACTCATGTGCAATTCAGTTACTTTTTACTGTGATATCTCTTGAAATGTATAATTGTCTTCACCATCAATGTTTTATTCATGCACAATTCAGTTACTTGTAACTGCGATACATGGAAATGAATCAATAAATACCATTTATCTATCTATCCATCCATCTATCTAAAGATAGTGCGTAAAGAAAACTGATTGAACTACTTGTTCAAATTGCTACCGAGAAGTTTGAGGTTATTATCACAAAAGATGATTAGCAGAGTGGATGTGGCTACCATTCGTGAATATCTCATATCAAGTCTTTTTAAAAATCATATTTTGAAGGGAGTGCAAAACTGGAGGTCAGACAAAGAATTCGGCAATCAGAGACTGGCGGGATGCAACCCAGGAATGATTCGACTTTGTACCGAGATACTAGAGAAGTAAGTATATATTTTTTTTTCTTATCATTCTTCTTTTCCTCTTTCTCCTCCTCTTCCAATTCATCCTCCTCTTCCTCATCCTTTTAAGTCTCTTCTTCCTCCTCGTCCTCCTCCTTCTCCTACTTCATCCCATCTTCGATCTCCTTCTCCCTTTTTCCTTTTTCTTTTTTTTCATTTATATAACCTTCTTCGTCTCCTGTTTCTTCTTCTTATTATTTTCCTTCTTCCTCCTCTTCCCCTTTTCCTTTTCCTCAATGTATACAGGTGAACATGCGTTGACTTAAATGCTGCACAATTTTTGCTTTTCTTTCTCATATTACTTTTTCTTTTGTTCATAAATCACAGTCATTTCCCCATTTAACATTTCGAATTTTCAAGCAAAATAATTATGTTACTATCAAGACTTTGATTTAACTGATTTAAATAAATAATAAATTAGAAATTAATTACTTGATATATTTATCATTAAACTAATCTTGTTTATTACTAATTAAGGGGTAATGTTTAAAGTTCTGAGTGGGATCAATGTAATACGGGTCCAATGAGATTATACAAGTAGGACATGTGATGGCATATCAGGCATCAGAGGTTGAAACCTATCGACGCACGCCCCTATCATGGGGTGTGCGCCCCCTTTACTAGTAGGGACTCCGACACCGCCCGTTTACATATTTCTGGATACTGTAAATCTTTAGTGCCCTTTCAAATGCATTGTTCTGAAATATATATAATATATATCACTTTTCACATGTTAACTCCTTCCTGATGGATACAATTCCGTCTATATCTTAAAGGTAAGGTATTCTATTGACTACTTCAGATACTGCCGTCTCCTGCTCAAAATTTCTCGATGTGTCGACGGCCATGCCCCACAATGCATCACCAACTGCATGATGCGCGCGTGATGGTGCTTGGGTACTCTCTTAAAAAAAAGTGAATTTTCAAAATCACGGACGTCACTCCTCTGGAGAGTGAAAATAGAGTGAAAATAGAGTGAAAATTCACTCTTTTCTTTTAGAGAGCACTCTAAAATCAATCGATTTTCACTCCTAAACAAGTGATCACGGACGTCACTCCCAAGAAAGTGAAAATAGAGTGAAAATTCACTCTTTTTTTTTAAAGAGAGTACATAAACCAGAAATTAATCTATGTACGCCTTCACCAAATACATTACAGCAGTGGTTGCAATGTCGGTAAAATACCCTGCCTTTAAAAAAAGCTAATTTCAGGATACGTATTTTTCTTTTCCATCACTCCGCGTAGTTTTGCCGTGAGTGAGAGCGATCTTGAGCCCCTACTCGAAGGACTCACAACCAAAGATGCCATCGAGCACAAACGTCTCTTCATCATTGATTACAAGTTCCTGAAGGGGTTGCCTTGTACAGACGATAGAGAGGTAAACAGTTAGTAATGTTTATGAATTATTCGTTAAAGAGATGTGCTAGCATTACAAAGGCATCATTTCACGAAACTAGGTCGCCGACAACCAATATAATATTGAAACACGGGTTCATTTTGTTAGCTGATGCCTGGATCAATATCTTCAACTTGGAAAGAAACCTTTTTTACGAAAAAAAAAGTAGACTAGAGATAAAACATTACAATATTTATTGACTCATTGACGGAAATTGATCCATTGTTCAGATTGCAATGTACAACTTCTCAAAAATGTATTAAGTTTTTGTCATAATCATATCTGCTTTTGTTCGATTGTTTGGTTGGTGGTTTTACGTCTTTTTTTAATTTTTTAATTTTTTAAAATCACATATTCTGTACTGCATTCCCTTGATTCAATTCAACTTTTATTCTTGAGCATATTCAATGTTTCTTTTTGTCAAACAAGTTAATCAACAATTAAAACCGTTGTTTAAATCACGTTTGATTTCTTCCAGATGTGTGCCCCTTTGTGTCTTTTCTTCGTCAACAAGGACAAATATTTGATGCCAGTTGCAATCCAGTTAAACCAAGACCCAGCTCCAGACAATCGGTATTTTTCTTTAAATTCTCAGTCAAATCTTGTGATTTTTCTTCAAATTTGATATTTCAATAGAAACAAGAAATATTGTTGTTATTTTGAGAAAGTATTTAGGATATTTAAAAATGATCTTGCATCAAGGTCTGCCTGTAAACGTTCTCATCAAGGGCTTCGAAGAACCCTTGCTATGATTGTTAAATGGGGAGCGGGTCCCTTTTGTAGAAATCCAAATTGCAGAATTTACATCTCGTAAAATACGAACGTGAAAAACCTAGCTCGTGTTAGCCCAATTGATGATCAGTCATTGTCTCTAGCAAGTCACCTGATTAAAGTGTTTAGAATGCAGGTTATTTCCGTTCACAATTTCGTCATGCAACCGTCATGTGTGTTACATTGATATGTATTTTTGATCGATTTGAAAAACGGAATCTTGACAAAAAATAGGTAATCAAATGAATAGGACAACTTATTTCATCAAACATAACAAAACGGGAATTCTTTTTTTTTTCTTTATCAAACCTCTACCAATCTTAGGACAAACACATTACACTGTATTGATTCCAAAGTGCAATAATGATTATAGATCGATTATTTCCGATAATCAAAATAAACGAATGTTGCAATTTATTAGATTATACCTAGTTGACTGTCAAGAAAAAGCTAAAGACGTAACATTTTCGTTACTCGCCAAACATACATTTCTATGCAAATTCATTTTCGAAAAATTTGAATATTCTGTCTTCAATATTCATTTGTAGGTGTTTTATCCAACGGATCCTGAGTATACTTGGCTGATGGCAAAATGCTATTTCAACTTGGCCGATTCGTCAGTGCATGAGTCGGCTAGTCATCTTGGATTCACGCACCTGTTCGGTGAATCAGTCGTCATAGCAACGCATCGATACTTGGCTCCGTCCCATCCCATCTTCCGTCTTCTTGCTCCTCATTTTCTCTACCTACTTGTCATCAATAAGTGAGATTTCCTATTTTTAAAACAAGTTTCGAAGGTCGATAATTTTGTGTATTGAGACCAAAATTATCTAGATCTATTAGGAATAAATCATTGAAAAAATAATTCCATAAATTGGGGTAAAAAAAAATATTCCAACTATATGAGCGACAGTGTATAATCAATGTACATTGCTACTTGTTGCCGAGCGTTTAGAGTATTGTATAACACTCGATTGTGATATTATTTCAGTAAAGCCATGGGTGACTTGATGGGAGAAGGAGGTTTCGCCGATGCGAACATGAACATAGGACCAGTAGGCATGGCGGAGATTGTCAAACGTGCTTTTGCAACTTATCGTCTTGACGTAGAGGGCTCCCTCCATGCTGACCTTCAGGAGAGAGGAGTCTCTGATCCAGAAGTTCTACCCAACTACCACTACCGTGATGACGCCTTGCTTTTGCACAAAGCAATAAATCGCTTAGTGGAACAAGTGGTGGAACATCATTATGGTAGGCCTACATCGTCATCATTAATTAAGTGCACTAAACACATTCTCGAAAATGAACAGTATAGAACTTTTAATCGCAATTGATATAAGGTTAGAGCTACTCTTCAAATGACAATTTTAGTACATTGCTTGAAATTGTAATAGATACCAAAAACTTACCGGAAGGCCTGACAAAAGTTGATGATTGTTTTTTAGAAACTGTTTAAAATACTGACCAAAATCCAAATGGCTACTTCAAATACTCGCATCAGGTTACACAAAATAGTTATAAAAAGTTGTCTTCTTTATACAGCATCCACTTTCATGAACCAACACATTTTCTCGTTAAATCATCACATACATTAACAAAATCAAGCCAAAATTCTTTTTGATTTGTGATGTAAATATATTGATCATCTTAACAGAAATGTCTCATATTCTTGTTGCTATGGATTCTCTCTCCAGACACACCTGGGAAGATTGCTGGCGACGAGGAGCTTAACGAATGGGCGTGGTTCTTGGGCGGTCAGCCGAAATGTGAGGGAGACATCACAGCTGATATCAAGGTACTGCATAACTGCATTAACTATACAACAAACTCATGAGTAGTGACAGATATTACAGAACCCTTGATATCTCAATCCTACTCACCGGGTTGCACAAAACGATGACACCGACACCAGGGTTTCGTTTCACGAAATCGCCATAAGTTTACCGACATACCATCTAGTATTAATTTTGATACAAGCGTTTCAATGAGTTGTTGGCGAACTTGTGTTTATAAAGGTTTCGTGAAATGCTGCCCAGACCGAGAGCATACCGAGAAAATGTTTTTAAATATATCAGTACCCTGAGTTGCTATTAAGCTATCGGTCGGTTTAGAGTCGGTCTGGCGATGAAACACTGTTATAAACAGGTGTCAATTTCCAACCCGATGGGTTGCATTTTTAATAGTAATGATTGTATTAATGCAATTAAAAAGGCGCTATCTAACCTTCTTTACCTTGGGCGATAGGGAAAGAGGTAGCCACCTTCAAACAATTATTATTAAATATATCACAGGTGCATCGTCTTCGTTAATGTGATATACACTAATCCCTTTGTTTTTAAGTTGTCATTGTCCCGGTGTAATTAAGGAGTCGTGTCGATTCTAACGCCAGTTATTCAAATCAATATCTTTATTCATTTTGCATTCATTTGTGGACGCCTTACTTTCTCCTAAGATGCCTCGTGTTCGAAGAGACATTATCACCTAACTTTGGTTCAGATTTAATGTCCATATGCATTTGCTGTGCCACATCAAACTACGATTTTCATTTATTATTTCACTCAGGGATTTCCGAACGGTGGCCGATTGGAAACGTCGAAAGAGATCACAACCGTTATCACCGACTTCATCTTCATGTTCACCGCTAATCATGCCGCGGTGAATTTCGGTCAGTACGACAATTTCGGATTCCCGCCATCCTACCCCGCCTGGTTGAGCGGCAAACCACCACATGACAAGGTAAGGGATAGGTCTTGCTACTCCAGATCTTAGGTCTAGATTGTAGGCCCACTTTTCTATTGTGCTTAAAGATAAAGACCAGTATATGGTCATGCGATTGCATTATGAAAGAAACGTTGTGGAATCGATCAGAAAAGGTTGATCATCTAGCATATAAGTATTTGTGTGTACTGCAAGGTTCTGGAATCATCAAAATGATAAGAAATTTTGCCCAGTCTTCGTAAAGTTACAAGCACTGCAGGGGCGGATCTAGCTTTTTGCTAAGGGGGGGGTTTGACCAAAATAATGACGATGCGGAGCATCGTCCACGAGCCGCGAAGCGGCGAGCCGATTTTTTGGGGGGTGTTTATTTGAACCCCGTAAGTGATGTTTTCCTGGCATCTATTAACACAATGGAGACCATAAAAAGCAGTGCATGATAACGTCTTTTTAAATCAAGTAACAGTTTAATACATAGTTATATCCAGAGTTATCATGCGTTTGGTTAAGTTACCAGATGAGTTGAATATCTTCTCACAATATTTGCACTTGAAAGGGTTTCTCTCCAGCGTGCGTTCTTTTTTCTTTCTTTTTTTCTTTTTTTTTCCTTTTTTTTTTTTTTTTTTTTTTTTTTGGGCCGCCCAAGGGGGGGGGGGGTTGCAACCCCCCAACCCCCCTCTAGATCCGCTTCTGCACTGTATACAGAAAGATGTATATGGGACTACGCACACGTGCGCGACACATGCGTTTATCTCTCACACACCAATAGATAAACTAATTTACCAAATATATCAATTAGTAGGCGGTTTCCCGGCAAAATTGTTATCATCATGTATTATTCAAAACTTACTCTTTCACATGATTGGTAATAAGAGCTTCCATTTCATTTTTTTTTAAATTGGGGCGTTTCCAATACTGGTCTTTACCTTTAAGTATTAATCATGCTTAATTGTGCTTGATAATAATAGTAATAACAATGATAATAATGATAGTCATTTACACCTGGAGAGAGAGCGGCAAGTGTGGAATAATGTCTGGCGAATGGACGTTAATTAGTACTGGGCTGGGATCGAACCCTCAACTTTAGGATTGAAAGTCAAGTTAATGAACCACTATACCACTACAATCCAAGGGATGAGGGTTCGAATCCCAGCCCATCACTAAAGTTCCTTATTGACATTTGCCACGCTCCACCCAGGAGTAAATCGTCACCTGTCAAATGCTGGGTATACAGGGCCCGCATGAAGAGCAGTATTAATACCAATAAGGCTTCTCCCAAATATTATTGTCTAATTTTATTTATCTATTTATGTATGTATGTATTTATTCATTTATTTATTCGTTTATTTATTTATGAATTTATATTTATTTTGATCTATTTCATCAGACTGCTCTATGTGAGAAGGATATTATTGACAAGCTTCCAAGCAAGAAACAAACCTTACAGACCATGGCCATCACAAGACTCCTCAGCAGCCGTGACAACAAGCCACTAGGAGACTTTGAGGTTCAATACATGCATGATCCTAACGGTCTTCAAGCCTTGGAGAGGTGAAAACCTTTTTTCATTCCATGGGGATGTTTCACAAAGACCTTAAGTCGGACTTAACTCTCAGTTGGACTTAAAAATTATGGAGAGCCATTTGTAGCCTTAAATAAAAATATATTAAAGAGAGAAAATCCAACTATTTGAAAACTTTTTATAAATTCCACATCAAGTACATGAAATCTTTCATGATATGGAAAATATGAATAATTTGAATCAACATTTTATGCGTTTTAAAATAACATTTACAAAATATTTTCAAGGATGCTAATGGCTTTCCATAATTAAGTCCAACTTCGAGATAAGCAACTTAGGATCTTTGTGAAACACCCCCCTCCGGTATTTTACCACAAATATTTATCAGAACAACACAAAGTTATTAATTCATTATGTCTGATTTTGTTTGTGTTGTTGAAGGGGGTGGGGCGTGTCTGTATAATATACCCTATAGGGTATTTAATGTTTATATATATTTTGATTTGGTATAATTTCATATGATATGTTTAGGTGCCTTCTGTTTTACAAGCGTTGTGATTTTTCTGAAGGTATCCTTTCATCTAATACTTTGCCAATTTATGTATTCATAACTGCTATATGTATTCTTACATTGTCGGATGATAAATAAATAAAATTGAATCGAAATTGAAGAAAAAAAACGAGATTTTCATATGAATTTGTTTTATTATTTCAGATTCCGCGCTGAGCTCAAACAAGTTGGTATTACAATCGACGAACGAAATAAGACCAGAGAAGAGAAGTACCTCTGGCTTCATCCATTTGAAGTACCGAATTCTATCTCCATCTAGCTTTTAGAAAAGAGTAAGAGTTTGTTTAAAGGTATAAGTGATTTGTTTAACGACAGTGTGTGCGGGCAAGCACTGAATTGAATGACCGGGGTAATAGTATATTATTTGTAAAGCGCTTAGAGTCAATGTATTAAGCGCTATATAAAAGCGAAATATGATTATTATTATTATTATTATTATTATTATTGTATGGATGGTGTAGAATCAGTCTTACAGATCGTGAAAATGTTCATAATTTCACATTTTAATAATGTACTAAATATGTATATCTATATATATATGAGTGTGTTGGTGCGTGTGTGCGTGCGTAAATGAACATACTCTAAGAAATTATTTGAATGAGAGCAATAGTTAACGTAGCTTTAAGTTCCTCACAAATGTCTCCAACGCAAATATAATACTTGACTACATTACGGAATTGGTATATCGCCAATTACTACCTCTTGAAAAAAATATGTATTCAAACTTGTTTTGTGGATCATTGACATTGAAAACCATACTTTTCGCGTTAGTAGGCATGTATCAGGGATATGGTCTACATCCATACTACCTCGTTAGCAACAGTATTCAAATAACACTGATTTGTGGGTCGAAAATCATACATTTTGCGTTGAGTACACTATAGGGAACTGGTCTATATTATAGCTAAAGGAAATATTTCTTTATTTATTCATTCAACTATCAGTTCAACTGTCGTGAATTTGCATGCTCTTAACATTAAATTGAATGGCCAAATTGCTTACATTAAACGGGAAATATTTATCCGTTCAAATGTATTTTTGTAGAAAAAAAATACTCTCAACGTTTCAGGTAAAATGTTACTGATAAAAATGTGAAATGTCAGAAGTAATTTTTTTTAATCTTTGGCATTTTTACCAATTATTTTTTTACCTCTGACATTTCTATCTGTGATGTTTATCTCTGACATTTTACATCTGAAATTTGCACACGAACCCATTCTAGTTTTGTCATATTGATATGTAAAATATAGCAGTTATACATGTATAACACACTATCTATTTACTCTTTCCTTGATTGCTTTGGCTATTTACTTCTTTGATATACCAATGTTTTAAGCATGTCCTGGTGAATACCCAAATTATTTTCGAATTTTCTTATGTAAAGTAAGAGTAATATTGTGTCATTGGTTCAGTGTAATATGTTTGGTATTTTGTATTATGTTAGTTTGTTTTTAATTATTATTTTCAGATTACGCAAATATTGCATGTAATCTGTGCAATAAATGAACGAAGGTAAGTATGTCGTAAAGTTGTGAAAACATAAATATCTCTCTTTCCATATATCACTTTTTTGACAAAACAATGATAAGATAAACGCACTCAAATTGTATTATAAATAAGGATAAAGTGTAGGAACCTATACTGAAAACATAAAAGTTTTTAACTTGCAGGTTTCCGCAAAGTTACGTGAACAAAGTACCGTTGTAAATATAAAAAAAGATGGTAAACATGTTTACATAATTATGTAAAATCCTTCTTTTATGTACATCGAAGTATGAAGATAAAACATAATCACATGTGCATCCAAATATAAAACAAACAAATACATGAACCAATTTTATATTTTATCTAAGGTCTTAACCATTCAAATAAAAATCGTCCCTCTCTCCTTCTCAATTGTTTCACCGCCTTGAAAAGGGATACGAGTAAACTTTCAATACATTTTCTCTTATTTTTATCCAATCGGTAAACATAGCATTTTTCCAGGAGGTATACAAAGCATTTTATTTTTTTCCTCACGAAAGAAAAAATAGGGCACTTAGCCTTAATCCGTTCCACAATGACCAGGGCCCCGTTACACAAAGGTTTGCAATACATTTACTTTTTCTTCTTCATATTTTATCACATTTCGCTGATTCCTCTTATTTGTTGTTATTATTACTGCATTTAATTCATTATTTATAACACCATTGTAGATATGCTCATGGGTTTTTCAAGACCAAGGTTTAAACAGTGAATTAAAACTGATCATGCTACCCTAAAACATATGTTTGCTTAAAAAATAAAAAATAAATACTACGCATTTGCGATTGATATTGATTTTACTTGCACGAAGTTTTTATCCAGTATTGTACATACATCCGCACCGCACCAGTGCACCTCACCAGTACTACACAGAAGAAGAAGAAGTATTATACGTTCAGTCATACTACTTCCTACTTACAAAGTTTGGAACAACTTTAGAATACCCCACCACTAAAATTGACAAAATGTTCGTAGGGTACCAAAAAATTCACCAATGAAGCTAAATCTCGAGACTTAAGCTTATAAGTAACACTAAACCTAATCCTAACCCTAACTCTAACCCTAAACCCTAACCCTAGGTATATCACATTAACCCTATTGGTGAGGTATTCTAAAGTTAAGCCCAAAGGTTGGTGCATGGGCTAAATGGGATAAAATCATTTTGATATATCTATAGGTGAAACAGCTACGGTCAGGATGATAACCTCTTTGTCAATGAGTTAGTTGGTATAATTAACTTCGCGGGGTCAAATCTTGTGGATAGAATGAGGTGACTATTTTGGGAGAGGCCCCCAGACTAACACATTAGTAATTCGCTTTGTGTTGTGTTAACATAAAATTCTTAGGATACGTCTAGCGCCATCTGTAGCTAGTTTACATACATTACCTCCTCTCTTTTTCTCTCTTTCTATTTTACCATCGCCCTATCCCTTTATTCTAGTTTCATTTTTTGAATGACGGTGATGATGTTGATGAAGTTGATGATGTTGATGATGGTGATGATGATCAAAGTGATGACGGTGATAATGATGATTGTGATGATGATGCATGGTGATAATGTTGATGATGCTGATAATGTTGATGATGCTGATGATGTTGATGAAGGTGATGATGCTGAAGGTGATGAGGGTGATAATGATGATGATGACGATGATGATGAGGGTGTTAATGATGATGGTGATGATGATGTCAATGGTGATGATGGTTGTGATGACGGTGATGATGGTGATAATGCTGCTGATGATGATGGGGATGATAATGATATGGTGATGATGAAAGTGATGGTGATGATGGTGGTGATGATGATAATGATGGAGAATGATGATGATGATAGTGATGGAGAATGATGATGATGATGATGGTAATGATGGTGATAATGGTGATGATGATGACGGTGATAATGATGGTGATGGTGGTGGTGATGATGACGTTGATGATGGTGATGATGGTGATGATGATGATGATGGTGATAATGCTGATGATGATGATGGGATGATGATGGTGGTGATGAAGGTGATGACCAGGCGCGATTTTACCAGCAGACACTTGCTAATCCTTCTGAACTCCTTCCTCGATACACTCCTGTCCGGACTTTGCGATCTGCTTCTCAATCTCTCCTCTCTCGGCCTCACACTATTTCATACAAACAATACGGTCAACGTTCTTTCGTTTATGCAGCTGCATTTCTTATGAACAATCTCCCCCTTCAAATTCGCAATGCTAGCTCTGTAAATACGTTTAAAACAATGCTAAAAACACATCTCTTTAAGTCTTGTTCCTGAATAGCTCTTTTTACCTTTTGCCTTTTAAAATATTTTTTGTAGATTACCGTAGGATACTATTGTATTTTTGTTGTAAGTGATTTGTAATTATGTACATGTATTATTTTCATTTGCAAAGTTTTAATGGTAGTTTAAATTGATATAATTTGTAATGCAATTTCTGTTTCCTTTACATATCAGCTATTTTCTTCTAAACCGCTTAGAGGTAATTTGCAATTTGCGGTATATAAATATCTTATTATTATTATTATTATTAATCCAGCCATCGCATCCTACCATTTTAACACCCGGGTAAAGAGAAACAATGAAGATAAAGTGCCTTGTTAGAATACATAAGTTCAGTGTCGGGGATCAAACCCACGACCTACGGATCTCCAGTCAAGTTTTCCAACCACTCAATTATGACTGAACAGACTAAATGTAATACAGTTAAACCTGTCTACAGCGACCGCCCTAGGGAAACACAAAAAGTGGTCTTTGAAGACAGGTTCCTTTAGTACATGTTTCAATGAGAAACCATTTTCAAGGGAGACAAAAAAATGTGCTTGTTGTAGACAGGTGGTCACTAAAGCAGGTTTGACTGTATACTGACAAATTATGGAAATGGCAAAAATAAAGTTCAGCACTAAATAAAGAAATAACAAACTGGCCATTACATCTAGAAATCTACCAATGCAAGTTTTAAAAGTTTCCAATACATTCTCGGTGATAAATTCGTTGACATCAATAATTTGTTGACGTACGTTATTTTCTGTGTAGCAGAAGGGACATCCACTAATGACGTCATTCGTCGAGTGTTTGGGCCAAATTTGATAATTAGTTGAGTTAATTTAAGTGTGATCGGTACGACGTTATGACGTCACACTCATGGTGTGTTTGTAAACATGTTCCTCCCAAAATATCTGTCCCAAATTTGCCCCTTACTCTTCTTCGGATAACACGTTCTGTGCAAGAATAATTCCTTACAAAGAAGAACAAAGAAGATTATTAGACATAAATATAGTTTTATAAATTTAACATTTACATTTATCGGACTTCAGAAGATCTTATCTATAACCAGGCAAGAATCCAATGCGGGGTGGTGAGAGGGGCAGACGCTCCCCCCCCCCCTCCCCAGCCTAAAAAACTGATTTAAAAAAATAAGATGGTAACGTTAATCTTACCTTTTTAAAACAAAAAACAGCCTCCCCCCAAAAAAAAACACACAAACAAAACATTAGTATTTCTTCCCCCCTGGCCCTCCCAGCTTATTCACCGGCTGGAGATTCGCTGCTAAATATTTCCTCACAAATTGAACCGGCCCCTACCCCAAAAAAAAAAAAGAAGAAAAAAGGTGCTATGCCTGCGTATTCACGTGATTCCCAGTTGGAATGTGAAATTTACTCCTAGTCCATTTATACAGTGCGTCACAAAAAAAAACTATACCGAGAATTTTCAATATTTTATCATAACTTAAAGGTACTAGCTATATGTCCCAATTGAAGGCCATAAATGCCGTTGGACTAATTTAAACTTTTCATTAATATGAAAAGGCTAAATTAGTCCAACGGCATTTGAAAGATAATACTAATTTAGAACTTCCCTAAAAAAAGGGGGGCTTGAAAATAACGACTTTTATAGTTGTCGAATCGACTTAAAGAGAAGGTTGAGTTCTGGGAAGAGGTGAAAAATAGTTTGTGAGCATTACTCATTGTTATTATTCAAGTGTGGAAGAACATCAGTTAAGACATGTTCCCTGAAAAGCATGGCTCTTCAAATGCCTTCATATTCTAAATATGCATGTAACATCGTAAAAATCGGGGGGGGGGGGGGGGCGGATTTTTACGCCACGTGTTCGTGTATAGTCCCATATACATCTTTCTGTGCAAGTGTTTGTAACTTTACCAAGACTTGGCCAAATTACTAATCATTTTGATGATTCCAGAACCTTGCGATACACACAAATTCTTATATGCTAGATGATCAACCTTTTCTGGTCGGTTCCACACCATTTCTTTCACAATGCAATCGCATGACCAGAACTCAACTTCATCTTTAAGAGCTATAGAGTCAGTAATTAATAGTCTGATTTTTCAGACAATTGTACCAAATGGTCATACGTTTTATGCTGCGCAAAGATTCAATCAGTTTAATTTTGGCCATTACAAGAAGTGGGTTGTTGATGTAGAATGCTCATATACCCTTTACAGCTCATTTTATATATGTTATTACCAAAGAAAAAAAGCCAGTCAGTCACTCAATAGTGTCTGCATGACAGTGGTCTAGCAAGTAAACGGGTTTCCTTGCATAATTTGAATATAAGGATACTGCTAACGTTTAAATTTCACAGATTGGACATATGACATATTCATAATTCCTGCAAAGTGATTAAACACATGAGTGATTAAAAACAACTTGAAGAAAGGGTAACAAAAAGTCATTTGGCGGGCGGTATCTGAATTTCAAAGAGAAAATCACATTTCTAGAAGGTTCATTTTCTGCCTTTGGCATATGACACCTCAATCAGGAAAAATGAGTCCCAAATAACAAAGTTCTGTTTGTTTAAAGTAATGCTTGCATTTCCATAATTTGATCAAACGAATTCGTTTTCACTGGCTGCCTGCCGTAGCAACAAACAGAGTTGACAAAAGATCTATAAATCCGTTTTGTTGAGGATCTGCCATGCATGCGTCAATTAGTGTTTCGTTTTCGTACCTGGAATCAGTGGAATGTGATAGAAGATTGTGTAAATAGAGAAGTATATGGTCTTTGACTCGATCAGTTTGAGTATAAGTCCTTTTGTCCACAGAGAATCGAAAGCTTTCTCTAAATCTATAAATACTGCAACATTGTTGTTGTTGTTTTAGTTTTTATTGGCGTGTATCATTCATGTATGAATATTTACGCCCATGGTGTATGTGTATTGGGTTTTTACAGACGTGTATCAATCAGATATGATTATTTACGTCCATGTTGTTGTTGTTTTAGTTAAAAAGGCGTGTGTCATTCAACGCAGAGTTTTTATTATTGGTAGCCTTTGTGCAAATCTCTAGAGCTAAACGAAACATTCTTAAATTCCTGAATAATTTAGAAGTCTAATTCTCAACTTGTCTAGACATAATGGACGACTTAACATTTATTATTTAGAAGGAAAAAAAACGAAAAACGATAGTAGTAGGGAGAGAAACCCAGAAACCCTCCTGATAATTTCAATGATTTTAATTAGAGTAATGTGAATTAATCAGTAACGAGTTTATTGAGACTAGTCAGCTCAGCTTTCCGTTGTTACGCACAACATAGGAAAAGGTAAATTTCTATTTATTTGTATTAAACTGGCTATTTATATACATGTAGCTCTATGTATGTCTTAATGTTATTATGTATAATCTGGCTGACAATGAGGAGCCAAATGGATGGGAGAATAGTTTGTTTGATTCTGGGTAATACTAATTCATTGAAACGAAAGGTTGAAATTTCTGTGAGGCTGTCCCACATGATGAAATTCACGTTAGTGTGATAGTTTGATATGCACGTAGAACTTTAGCTGGCGCTATAGTATAGGCCTAGTGTAGTTTCGTATCCATTTTTGAACCGTAACTCAGGCATAGAGATACCCTTCTAAAACATACCCCAAAATCAACTTAATCTTCATCAATTGTTCAAATAATGCATTAATGTTCATGATATATTATAAAGTCGTTAGATCTATATTAATTATATTAGGGTGTCTGAACGATGTAGTGCCGGAGCGGAATATTATCTTACTGGGCCTAAATCTTAACTACACGATTACATAAACGACTAGAATAAGGATTTGCCCTACCATAGGCTGTATACTTATACTGCTTGAAGTCTGTCTCAAGAAGCACTCGTTGTGTCGCCTGTGGAGCTCCACGTCGCTAGTAGTAGACAGAAGAGACAGAAGAGACGGGCAAACAGCAGTGTATGTCGCGTGCAGTCTCGGTTCAATCTAATGTTCCCAGTGATAAGCACGCTTGCGGAAACTACCGCGGGTGTCGCCTAATGCGGGACTTACGCACATATGCCGCCAGAGCCGTAGTGGCTAAGGCTGAACCACTACAACGATTTTTCAATTTTCAATTTGGGATCGTTTTTCACCATTTTTGTTTGATATTTGAATAAAAAGTGTAATCAGAATAATACATTTCAAATTTGAAGCTTCACCGATGTTTCAATCAAAAGATACAGCCCCTCCAAAATGCTGGTATATTCATATTATTTTGGTCAAAATCGACGAAAAAGACGTCCACGCAGAGTGATGTTGTTTTGCTAAATTTAGCCAAACAGCTGTATCGCGCGATATGCAAGCGTATGCATATCGTACGCATGCTGCTAAGCCAATGCGCGACTTGCAGCTTGAGCCACACTGTCTCCACGACATGTGCCATTGACTAGTATGGCTAGCGTTCGTCGCACAATAAACCCGGAAGTGAATACACGTTATAGTCAATGGCAATATCGCGGAGATGACTCCGCGATATTGCCGTTGACTATAACGTGTATGCACTTCCGGGTTTATTGTGCGGAACGGCCATCCATACTTCCATTCACTATACGCGCAGATGTTACGCGATGTAACCATGGTTTGGACTGAGCGGAGCGCACGCCCCCTAACTAGCTGATCCACCAAATAGCGGGAAGGGTATTTTTAAACTGTTATCAGTTGTGATCCCTGGGAGCTAGCGAAAATATAAGCGCATAGAATTATTCCTTAGGACTGGGAGTACTTATCGATCGGGGCGTCATATCTCAAAAGTGGCAAACCTCAAAGTTAGCCAGGACACAATGTTTAAATTGCTGTTTTGACCAAGATATTTTTAGAATTTCGGGGGCTACGCCCCTTTGGAAATATTGGAATTCACCTGCTCTTTCATATGACACCTCATTTATTGAGTATCACCTTCAGGATCACAACAGATAAAGGTTTGAATCTCGAATTGAAAAAAAAAACTTGACTTTTTTTGCATGGTCGCGCAATGCACGTAGACTGCATAGGGATGCGTGCAATCTCTATGGGAAGAATTTTAGCACACAACATCGGGTGCGCAATCAGACACCCTAGTTATATTTGTTGCCCCTTTCGACTTTTCGTGTCAATTTTCTTATATTTTTTGGAGTAGATAGACTAGACTAGACTAGACTAGACCCTAGTCTATTTTTCCTAAAAAGTAAAAATGAAGACATTATAATTAATGATCTTCACTCAACTTCCATTCTCTCTCCATCTCTCTCTATCACCAACCCTCTCTTCCTCTTCCTCTCTCTCTCTCTCTCGCCCTCTCTTTCTCTTCCTCTCTCTTGCCCTCTCTTTCTCTCTTTCTCTTCCTCTCTCCTCTCACCCTTTCTTTCTCTTCCTCTGTTTCTCTTCCTCTCTCTCTCTCTCTCTCTCTCACCCTCTCTTTCTCTCTCTCCTTCTCCCTCTCTTTCTCTTCCTCTCTCTCAGTCTCTCTGTTTCTTCTGTACTTCAACTCACTGCCCCTCTTGTCTTACCTTGTAAACTTTCTAGACTAAATAATTTTTTTCTTTCTATTTTGACCCACAAATTTAAAAATCGCGTCTATCAATATTTTGCTCTGTGGAGGGGAGGGGATAAGGAGCATTGATTTAAAAAAACAAAACAATGCACAACCCCCTCTCCCCTTTGACAGCAACAAAAAAATTGAGGGGGGGGGGGTTGACCCCAAAACACCCCCCCCCCCCCCCCTGCGTACGTGTCTGATGCATAAAATAGAATTAATTCATGTGTACTCAAAACAATTCTTAATATCCATTCTTTACACATAGTTTCAAAACATGCTAGCAGCACAGTTGGAGCTCGATGGTACATTTGATGCAAGGAAAAAGACAAGATATGAAAAACACAAAGATGAGGTAAGTTTCTTATAAGTTTCAATTTCTTTTTTTGAAAATGAATTCAGTTTACATTGTACATGTTCTTAATTTGTTGGCTTCACAAAATGATTGACTCATAATTGATCAAGTACCATCTAAAGCATATACTGGAGATAGAAGATTGATTTCAGGACCAGTTACATGTAAGACGGTAATACAGTTTACCGTTTACATTAGTACATGTTCTTAATTTGTTGGCTTCACAAAATGATTGACTCATAATTGATCAAGTACCATCTAAAGCATATACTGGAGATAGAAGATTGATTTCAGGACCAGTTACATGTAAGACAGTAAAACAGTTTATTTTAGTTAAAGCTGTTGTAATGCTCTTTTTAAATTATACTAATTAAAGCCCATTACTGCCTCTGAATTTAAGGTGTATATGTACATGCATTGTTTTAACTAATCTGAAGTATATCTGAAGAATAATACACTGTATCAGCTAAACATAATGACCAATGTTTTATCTAAAAGTTTTGCTTGAATGTTAGTTTTTGAATGAAATGTTATGCCTGTGAGAAGTCAATGATAGATGTATACTGAGATAGCTCCCCCCCCCCCCCCCCAATTCTGTATCCTACCCAAAACAGAAAAATCTTGAGAATGCATTTTCCTTTCGCAATGCATCTATTTCCTGCCCATCTGTCGGGCACACAGTATACATGTACAGTGTATATACTACATACATTCCCTTGCTATAGGAAGTCATTTACCTGGGGTGAATGCTCATTCCTAGGGCCTGTTGCAAAGGTTTGAAATAGCCTTCCGTGTTTTGTCCGCCGCTGAGCAGCTTTTACCATGGAAAGAAATATCTCTTCAATTTTTTTTATCTTAGCCATTCTGATAGTGTGCTTGTCAAATGAATATTTATTTAATGGTATTTTAATTTAATTGTATAACTCAAATCTGTCTTACGGTCTAGGCTGAAATATACAAATTATATAAAAACATTTAAAAAATGGCATATTCCAATACATAACAATACTATACCAACATATCATAAGGAAATAAAAATTGATACGCGATTTAAGACGGTAAATGTGATCCATAATTAACATGGTTAATTTATTGACTTAACACTGCAAACTACTTCTTGAACTATTTAATATTGTTTTAATTGTATATAAATACCACGAGCAGTGAACATCATACATGTATCTTGTAACAAGCCCAATGAGTGCCTAGGAGGCTGATAATTTCGCTATCAATTTAAAGACATTGTTATTACCGGTATTATATTATTATGAAAGCTACATCCAGGTCGTCTGATGGCGTAGCCTTTATTTTTCTTCCAAATCCTCCTCCTTGAGCAGGTTTTTCTCTTCCTTCTTCACTTTCAGGGATGACATTTCCTAATAAAAATCAAAGAATATAGGTTTTAAATTTGGTGCTGATGTGATTCATTTTAAAAGTATCGTTAAACAATGTTAAATCTGAGATGTACATGTACATGTATGGCCCTACGTGTTATCAAAAAAAAAAAAAATTGCACTTCAAAAGGATCATGAATAATAATAATAGTGGGCGCCTCAAAGGGCGCCTCAATGCGCTTTACAGATATATTATTAGTTTATTACCCCGGCCTGTCAACGAATTCATGCTTGCCCGCACACAATGTATGTACATTCTCCATTCCCTGGGGAGCATTCCAGCCAGTCGCCATTTTACAAGCGCCACTTGCTAATCAAACCACATAAGCTTTTGCATCCTACCGGGTACCCATTTAACACCTGGGTGGAGAGTGGCAAATGTAGATTAATGTCTTGACAAAGGACATAGTGCCGCGGCGGGACTTGAACCGCAGACCTCGTGATCCACAGTACAGTAACATATCCACTTGACCATGACACCTCTATGAAGTGCCTCAACAAAGTAAAAATCATTGAGTGACAGGTACCATACTCATTTTGCCCAATAGACTGTAGTGTTATAAAAACCGTTAGGAAAACAGAAAAATTTATTTCGATTTCCAATCATAAATATCTTGATAATAAGACAGGCGATCAGCTTGTAAAAGTCATGGGGTTCCAGACTGACCTAAAGGTTTATAATCATCATTGAGGCATGAGCTAAATCCAGGATTTTGTTTCAGAATCTGAGACAATGTTACTGAGTCACTTTGAGGTAGCTTAGCCAAGTGTCGTGGCACAAAAAGATGCATTCAGAACTCAAAATCAGAATTTTATCACATAGAGGCACATCTTTAGGATAGGGAGCTGGTAAATATATATATATTTCATTCAGATACCGGTATGTCAAAAATGAACTCTTACATCTAATTCACAAAAATCACCAACTATTTTGCCTTTTGTGTTCCGGACATTTCATTTCTCTCAGGTACATGCACCTTAATGAGCACAAAGACAATATGAAATAGAATCCCCAGTTTAACAGGGTATCGTCAATCAAGTTTTGAATGAATAAGAAGACTAAAGGCCTCAGAGGGCTTTCAAGTATAAAACACATTATTTGAAAAATACCAATTGCTGTAGAGCTATTTTACATCAATCCTACTATCATATTTCAGGTTTTATTAATAGGAATCTTTCTCGTGTTATCTTTAGTTGTTTTTCTTTTCACCACTCGATTGGGAGGGATGTGCCCCTTCCCCTTGCTCCCCCTTGTAGCTACATTGTACACAGCTGACATTGAGATAAATGAGTAAGGGTGCGTTCAAGGGACACTCTTTCACCCTAGAAACACGGTTTTCAAAGACGTTTAGATTAAAACATGGTTGCGTTCAAGCGATTTTTTTTGTTGGTTGTAAAAATAAACATGTTTAAAAACATAAACATGAAACGCTGGAGAAGATGCATTTTGTATCATGATTCTGCAGAATCACGGTCGATAAAAATCGCTTGAACGAATGAATGGAGATCTCAATCATGATTGTCATTATCGTGGCCTGCTTTCAGTTTGGCCGACAGTCGACCGTAAACAAATTCAGAAAGCACGCGGCGAAGTTAACCTATACTTCCTGGTTCAAACTGCACCGTGTGATGAGCAGTGGCTGGGCTTGAAATGAGCGAGAATCAGCGTTGATGAAAAATGGCTTGAACGCTCTCCCGCAGTAACCATGTTTTTTAACGGCGTTTTGATGTGTGATTCTAGCTTCAAAAACGTTTGAACGCACCCTAAATGTGATCTTACCTCAGCCACGTCTCTGGTTTCTCTCACAACGCCCGAAGAACGACGACGACGCCCTCTGATGAGCATTCCCCCTTCTAGAAAGGGAAGTACAAAACAAGTAAAGAGATGATAAAAATCATGGAGACTTAATAACAACTGGGTTTATTTACCCATGTTAGCCACATTGTTAATACTGCTCTTCCTTCCTATTATTATTATCCCATCATTGACATGTACCCATTAGTGTGTGGGCCAAACATCTTGTATGAGAGTCGAGAGAGCTTAAAGGGATAGTTGAGTTCTGTTTTCAGGCCACAAATTTATGCCTTCAAAGTGCATGTTGATTGCTCTTATTCTTATATCTATGACATTTCTAGTGTTCTTTTAGGACCTAAAATGAAGGTAATTTTAGACCCCAAAATGTGTGAAATTTAGCCAATACGATCATACCAATTTAGCTCTATACTCACACAAAAATATGGTGACCGTCTTGGACTTGTGGTTCCAAGTCTTGGCCTCAAGGGTTTGGGCCTTGACTGCAACACTGCATGGTTGAAACTTTTTGTTTTTATTTTTGTTACAAGGATAATCCTAATTAAAAAGCATATTAGGAAAAGAAGGCAAAGAAACTCCTGTGTAAGGATGATCTTTAAATACTTGTACCGGTATGTAAATTGAAGATTACTTTATAAGTCCCAAGATTTTGGCAATTATCAGTAAATTTGATGACTGTACTACAGGTGTAAATAACAATAATTAGAAATGTTTTGAACGATTAAAATCTTACCTGCTCCATCCAGAACACCAGCCACAAGAATCATAGAAATGATCAATATTACAAGAATACGCTGCATCTTGCCTGATAAATGATGATGGAAGTTTCACAGCAATTTATAATTCTTTGAGTATAAGAACTGAACCTGATACCATCGAGTATGAGAGACTGAGGTAGTTGTGCTCAGTGTGCGAAGGGTGTAACAGATATATAGAGCTAATTTCTTTTCATTTTTATATAAAGTCCAAAACAGCCAATTGTATTCCAAAAGGGTGGGCCAAACTATTTGTTTAAATGACGTCAATGCTATTTATTTTCTTCACCTCAAATTTATAAAGAAATAACTGCATGGGAGAACAATCATAAGGTAAAGGGTAAGGTCAAGTTTTAAGGCTTGTTCATCCTTCAGAAATTTGATTTATCAATTGTATTTATCACTGCGTGCATAGTTGAAAGGGTGTTTCAATTTACTGTACCACTTCTTTCTGACGTACATGTACCTGACACACTTTGATCTGACCCACTGACTCAAATTTATTTGAAATTTTGCAGTGACCCAAATTCCATTTGATTTCTTTACCTTTAAATGTATTGATCAGAGACCTTCTGATGTTTGTATAACTTGTATTTCTTTCTTTTTTAAACATGTAATATCTTTTATATACATATATGTTTTTTTTATTGAATGGAATGAATAAATGTTGAAATATTGAAATCTTTTTTCCTATTCATTTTCTTCACAGAGGCATTTTCACACGTCCCCTTCAATAATTTGTTATAAAGGGTGCAATGCTTTATATCATGATATGGTACCAATGGATAGCTACAGGTTTCCTCTAGATGTAGACCAAAATTGCCCTTCAATAATTTGTTATAAGGGGTGCAATGCTTTATATCATGATATGGTACCAATGGATAGCTACAGGTTTCCTCAAGATGTAGACCAAAATTGCCCTTCAATAATTTGTTATAAGGGGTGCAATGCTTATCATGATATGGTACCAATGGACAGCTACAGGTTTCCTCTAGATGTAGACCAAAATTGCCCTTCAATAATTTGTTATAAGGGGTGCAATGCTTATCATGATATGGTACCAATGGACAGCTACAGGTTTCCTCTAGATGTAGACCAAAATTGCCCTTCAATAATTTGTTATAAGGGGTGCAATGCTTATATGGTACCAATGGACAGCTACAGGTTTCCTCTAGATGTAGACCAAAATTGCCCTTCAATAATTTGTTATAAGGGGTGCAATGCTTATGATATGGTACCAATGGACAGCTACAGGTTTCCTCTAGATGTAGACCAAAATTGCCCTTCAATAATTTGTTATAAGGGGTGCAATGCTTATCATGATATGGTACCAATGGACAGCTACAAGTTTCCTCTAGATGTAGACCAAAATTTGCCCGAAAATTAGGACTGTCAATCATTGCCACAAAATCACTGCTTTGTAAATATTAGGGGGAAGGGCTAGAGCCCCCAGCCCCCTGGGACTTGCTCCAACTCTTAGTCTTATTGCTATGCAGACACTGATATTTTTGTTCTTTAATCTTTCTCTCTCAGTGAAGTCTGAGAATATGTAAAAATAGATATGGATACAATGAAGGGAAAATGAAAATTCGATCTCCATTCTCTTAATTTATCGTTTTCGTCACAGTCATGTCAATTTATTTGTATGTCTTCCTATATAATGTATGTATGCTGCTGATCGGAGCATTCAGCAATTGCATTAGTCCCCATCAGGACGATCCCCGGGGTGCGGACAGGCAGCGGCCCGGCAGCTGTGGCTAGCAGTCGTGCAGTAACATAATAGCTGCGCGATCACCTCCGCTTAACTTTGGGGAAAATCAACCCTGTTACCCCCTCAAAACATGGTCCTGAGAACAATTATACGTCAGTTGCATAACATTTTAACCAAATCAACATGTATACCTCAGAGATCACAAAGTTGACTCATTTAACAATTTTCAGGAGTTTTTTTCTTTAGAAGTTGATCGTATTTTTTGTGTGACGAAAAGATGACTGCGCTCGTGACTTCATGGCTGATTGTCAATGAAACGGAGTTAAGTCTTTTGTCAATTCTGCGTGTTGCTACGGCAGGCAGCCTGTGAAAAGGAACTTTTTAAATCAAATTATGGAAATGCAAACATCACTTTAAACAAACAGAACTTTATTATTCCTGGCTCATTTTTCCTGATTGAGGTGTCATATGAAATTGAGCAGAAATTTCTAGAAATGTGAATTTTTCTTTGAAATTCAGATACCGCCCGCCAAATGACTTTGGGGTTTTCTTCCTTCAAATTGCTTTTTTAATCACTCATGCATGAAATATGCATTATATGAGTTGCATCAAATGAAAGAGAAGGATCTAAGCTTTACAAATATATGTGTCATTTATTAATTATAATTGTGATTAAGTTATGATAAAACATTGATAATTCTCGGTTTTGTTTTTTCTGGGTCACACTGTATAAGAATGGTTTGTTATTATTATTATTATTATTTTGTAGCCTACACAAAACGGTCAAATCTTTAGAATGCATTTTTCTGGAAATTTTCATCATATTTCCTGCCCATCTACCGGGCACACAGCATATATGCTAAATTTATTTGACATTCCGTTGCTATAGGAGGTCATTTACCTGGGGTGAACGTTCATTCCTAATGCTTGTCACAAAGTTTTGGAATAGCCTTCCATGTTTTGTCCAAGCAGCTTTTACCATGGAAAGAAACATCTCCTCAATTAAAAAAAAATTCAGGCCTTAAATTTCAATATTTTTAGGGCAAGGCCTTTTTTCTGTAGGGCACATTCCTATATTACAGCACAAATAGGAAGAATTGGAAAGGGCACACAAAATCTCCAAGGCCAATGAGAGGGGCATTGAGGCCATTAAAAGGGGCATCCACGAACATGGCCTTGGTGGCCTTGGATTAATTTAAGCCCTTTAATGTGCTTGTCAAATGAATATTTATTCAAAGGCCGTCTGTACTAGTTTGGCTAGGAAGGATTAGACCACCCAGGGTGGTCACTGATAGGTGGCTATCTCATCAACTCAGCTCTCAATCAACATAAGAAAAAGAGGATCATGGGGGACCAATTAGGCATTGTTTTCTATAAAGAGGGAGCATGCAAGTACCTAGAAGTAGTAGAGTGGGGCTTTCATGGTATATTAATTTAATTAAATCTGTCTCACGGCCCAGGTTGAATTATACCAAAAAAATTATTTTAAATAAAAATGCATATACATTTATATTATATTGACAGGGCTTGAGGGGTACATCAGAAATATTGGCCGAGCTAAGAGCATATTGCCCCGAGTCGAAGACGAGGGCAATATGGTCTTAGCGCGGTCAATATCTCTGATGTACCCCGAAAGAAGCCCTGTCAATAAAATTATTGTTATCTATACAAGGCACGTTTTTACAAATGATATACAACTTTGGTATCAAGCATGATTTTTGCTCACCATGTGTGCTTGTATTTCTCTTACTCTTGTCCAGAGATGAAAATGTATGAAAATGTAATTTTGACGTACATTACTGCACGTACATTTAACGCCTTCACAATACTGCGCGTATGCACTTTAATAAAAGCGCACTGACAAGAAAGAGAAATATGGCAGAATGCTGCCCGCTCTGGTTTTGTATTCGGAGTAGCGTGCAAAATACGACTTTTCATTTTACAGCAAAAATGCCTCGTATGGGTATCAATGTACAATGTTGTATACCACCAATTCATGACAACACTATAGCAACATATTATAAAGAAATAAAAAGTGATACTCCATTTAAGACTGTAAATGTGATCCATGATTAACATGGTTAATTTATTGACTGAACACTGCAAACTACTTCTTGAACTACTTTATATTGTTTTAATTGTATATAGTGATTATGTATCATACATGTATCTTGGAGCAAGCCCAATGAGTGCCTAGATGGCTGATACTTTTCAATTCAATTCAATTCAATTTATTATTTCGTAACAAATCACATGCCAGTACATACAATATATGTGACCCGGCACCACAAAACCACCAAAAAGTCGCAAAAAATTATTTTCCTGATTTCATCTGATTATGAAAGAAGAAGTTCTCCTCATTAAAATGGTATATTACTTGTCCAAATTGAAGCTTCCTAACCCTTTCAATTTAGTGAATGAAAAGAGCTGGTGAGGGAGGTTACTAGTATTAAATTGTGAGCAAGAGAGCTTTAAAGTTTGGGGCTATTCAAGCATGCGGAGCAAGCAAACCACAGGGAAATCAATAGAAGGGTGAATCAAAAGGCCATAGCAACCACTATGAAGAGATTTTCAGATTAGGCTGAAATTTGGCCTGATGGTCAAACATAGTCTGTTCATTATGTTTCTGAGGTTTCAATGTGTGGACTTAAGTCTTTCAAAAGTTATTATGTTGTAAATGTATAGAGTTGTAATTGGACAGATTAATTGAACTGCAACATAGTGTCTAGACACCTGCACTAGACAATGCCTATTCATGGTGGACCCGGAGTCTTTTTGTTCCCCCTTACATAACACGGCTCTGCTCACGTACAAAACCTGGCATTGTAACGACGTTGTAGACTTTTTCGCAACTTGTCACTCTCAAATGTATAAAATATAATAATGTTCTTACTCTTGATCAACAAATTCTGGATATGTGATGTAAAATCAAGCTACTCGAAGTCGTTAACGGAGAATATAAGACGAACGCAAATCTGGAACTCGGATGTAAAAGCGGATATACAAACAAAATGGCGCGCCGCACTGATTGCTATAACGGACCAATCACAGCCCGCGTAGCACGACCCGTTAGCAACGACCGACCATTTCCGGACTACGATAATTTCGCTCGGGAAAAGTGATCAAACTTTGGAAGAGACCGAAGGCTGTGCGAAAAAAACTGGTCTAGAAAAACCGTTTAAAACACATCTTCTACTATGTTTTAGACTTCCAAATTTTGATACTAGGTACAGAAAAGACCACTCTTTCAGAAAATGCAAAAAAACAAAAATCTATTTTTTTCACCTAAATTGACATTTTAGCTGATTACGGAGAATCGCTGGTTGCGACTTTTTGTTGGTTTTGTGGTGCCGGGTCACATATATACATACATTTAATTGAGAAGTGTAATGGATCATTAGCACCTGATAATGTTGTTGGCTTGAGGGAAGTGGATGGACCCATAACATAAATGACAAATGTGGAAAATACAAAACAATAAAATTCACAATATAACACTAAGTAAGACATTAATACAAACTAAAACACATTTATAATACTGAACAACATAATCTAAATGGTAATTGTAAGCATCAGAGAAGTCATTTATATGTGACAAGAAGACGCAACTTGAATTTTGAATTGATAAAATTTAGAGTGGTCACATTTTAAATTGATTATTCAATATTGTTCCATAATTCCCATCCTTTTTGTTGTATAGAATTTACCTTTCGTAATTTTAAGCGTGAAAATGGCACAAAAACATCATGTTTTTGTCTTGTGTTAACATTTCTTGCTATTGCGATTGTTTTAATTGTAATATCACAAGCAGTGCACCTACAGAGTTTAACAGATTATGTATCATACACGTATCTTGGAGCAAGCCCAATGAATGCCTAGAAGGCTGATACTTTTGCTATAGAATTGAGACTATTATTATTATATTATTATGAAAGCTGCACCCAGCTAGGTCGTCTGATGGCGTGACTTTTCTTCTAATCCTCCTACTTGAGCTGGTTTTTCTCTTCCTTCTTCACTTTCAGGGATGACATTTCCTAACAGAAATAAAAGAATATAGGTTTTAATTTTGGAGATGATGTTATTCATTTATGGTAGCTTAGCCAAGTGTATAGTGGCACAAAAAGATGCATCCAGAACGCAAATTGCAGGATTGTTAAAAATTAGAATTTTATCACATAGAGATAGAAGCACATCTTTAGGATATGGAGCTGGTAAATATATATCTCATTCAGATATATGTAAAAAATGAACTCTTAATTCACAAAAATCACCAACTATTTTGCCTTTTGTGTTCCGGATGCGTCTTTTCGTGCCTTTATAAACGTACCTGCCAACTGTTCCTATTTAGTCAGAATTTTTAGGACCTAAACAAAGTAAAAATTCAGAAATTCTGATCTGTTCGATTTTTGTATTTTATTTTTTAAGATACATGTACACTGTATGCTGTGATTTGAGAGTTGGCGTAAATTGTGTGCGTTGATTGGTCGCAAGATTGACCAGCAAATTTGTATTCGCTTTTTTATACAGATGTACCACGTATTGCCAGTTACACTGCCGCTGCATACATGGCCATTAACTAGCTGTTAAGGGTACAGATTTCTTATTTTCAAATGTTAGCAGGACGTACATGTATGCCATTACATTTCGCTCAGATACCTTAATAAGCACAAAGAGAATATGAAATAGAATCCTCAGTTCAACAGGGTATCGTCAATCAAGTTCTGAATGAATAAGTGGACTGAAGGCCTCAGAGGGCTTTTAAGTTTTAAGAGATTCAAGATAATTTATTGTCTGATTTAAAAAATACAGAAATTCGAAATTATTTGAAAAATACCACTTGCTGTAGAGCTAGATGACATCAATCCTACTCTCATATTTCAGGTTTTATTAATAGGACTCTTTCTCGCGTTGACTTTAGGGATTTGCCCCTTCCCCTTGCTTCCCCTTGCTTCCCCTTGTAGCTATACATTGTACACAGCTGACATTGAGATAAATGAGGAAGGGTGCGTTCAAGGGACACTTTTTCACCCTAGAAACACGTTTTTCAAAGACGTTTAGTTTAAAACATGGGCGCGTTCAAGCGATTTCAAGCGATTTTTTGTTGGTCGTAAAAATAAATGTGTTTAAAAGCGTTAACAGAAACATGAAACGCTGAAGAAGATGCGTTTTGTATCGTGATTCGTCGCTAGAAATTGCTTGAACGAACGGAGATCTCAATCATGATTCTATAACGTCATTTTTTTGGCCAGCTTCCGGTTTGGCCGACAGTCGACCGTAAACAAATTCAGAAAGCATGCGGCGAAGTTGACGTATACTTCCTGGGTCAAACTGCACAGTGTGATGAGCAGTATCTGGGCTTAAAATGAGCGAGAATCAGCGTTGATGAAAAATGGTTTGAACGCTCTCCTGCAGTAACCCCGCCCCCCCCCCACTCCGGGAATAGAGGGATACCATGCATGCGTGTTCCCAAAACGTCCGGTAAAGGGGTACTTTTCACACACCAAAGTCTGGTTCGTAGTACACAAAAATCTGGCCCGTATTGACTTTGCACATTTGTTTTCAAATGGAGGGAACATGCATATGCGTACCCTAAATAACACTGAGTGGAGGGGCCGGGGCAGTAACCATGTTTTTTAACGGCGTTTTGCTTTGTGATTCATGTTTGTGATTCTAGCTTTTTTTTAAATCGCTTGAACGCATCCTAATTGTGATCTTACCCCAGCCACGTCTCTGGTTTCTCTCACAACGCCACTAGGAGGACGATGAGGACGATGACGCCTTCTGAATTTCCATTCCCCCTTCTAGAAAGGGAAGTATCAAACAAATAAAGAGATGATAAAAATCATGGAGAATTAATAACAACTGGGTTGATTTACCCATGGTAGCCACGTTGTTAAAGGTACTATGTCCCATTTGCAGGCCAAAAAAATGAAAAAGTTAAATTTCAACTGCATTTGAAAGATAATACTTATTTAGAACTTCCCTAAAAAAGGTGGGGCTTGAAAATGTCTTCAAGTGGGAAAATAATTACTATTAGTTGTCAAATCGACTTTAGGGCTATAGAGCCCAAAAGTAATAGTCTTGATTTTCAGACAATTGTACCGAATGGTCATACGTTTTATTCTGCGCAAAGATTCAATCAGTTTAATCTTGGCCATCACAAGAAGTGGGTTATTGATGTAGACAAATGCTCATGTACCCTTTACAACTCTTTTCATGTATGTTATTACCAAAGAAGAAAAAAAGGCAGTCAGTCACTCAATAGTGTCTGACAGTGAAGTCTAGCAAGTAAACGGGTTTCCTTGCATAATTTGAATATGAGGACACTGCTAACGTTTAAATTTCACAGATAGACATACATGACATATTCATAATTCCTGCAAAGTTCTACAGAGGTTGGCTGCAAAAGGGACATAGTTCCTTTAATACTGCTGTTCCTTCCTATTATTATTATCCCATCGTTGACAGCCATGTACCCATTTGTATGTGTGCCAAACATCTTGTCCTGAGATGTAAGCACCGAGCAAGAATTGAACCCAGGGTCCTCTCGTATGAGAGGCAAGAGAGCTTATACCTTGGTACTCCTGTTTTGAGATGTATTTCATGTTGAATATGAAGGACCACTATATATAAGGATGTAGATATTATTTAGCCTCCAGAAGTATGACATAACTGATTATAGAATTATGAATATGTGTGTGAAAATCCTTCTTTGTATGTTCCATTATCCCGTTGTTTTGTTCATTAATGCCTTGGTCTTGGCCTTGTTTCAAGTCTTGCCTTGAGGGTTTGGGCCCTAACTACAACACTGTTTGAAACCTTTTGCTTTTACTTTTGTTACAAGGATACTTCTAATGAAAGCATATTAAGAAAAGAAGGCAAAGAAACTCCTGCCTAAGGATGATCTTTGAAGACTTGTAGGTAAATTTGAAGTCGGACTGTGCTAAATAACAATAATTAGAAATGTTTTGAATGATTAAAATCTTACCTGCTCCATCCAGAACACCAGCCACAAGAATCATAGAAATGATCAATATTACAAGAACACGCTGCATCTTGCCTAATAAGTGATGACGGAAGTTTCACAGCAATTTAGAATTCTTTGAGTAAGAACTGAACCTGGTACCATCGAGTTGAGAGACTGAGGTAGTTGTGCACAGAGTGTCGCCACACACATGCACTCGCACACATCTGCAAGAATCTTCAGCAGTGAAGGAGGCAGATTATTTTGAAGAAGAAGAAGAAGTTGCTGGTATCTCTTTGGTGTAACAGATATATAGAGCTAATTTCATTTTATTTTCATGGTCACACTTCATTGTAACAAATATCGTGGATCAAACTTTTTGTTTCAAGGAGGTCAATGCTATTCATTTTCTTTGCCTTAAATTTATGAAGAATTAACTGCAAGGGAGAGCAATCATAAGGAAAAGGGTAAGGTCAGGTTTTAAGGCTCGTTCATCCTTCAGAAATTGGATTTATTGATTGTATGTATGGCTACGTGCGTATACCGCATAGTTGAAGGCAAGCTGGTATCTCTTTCAGAGGCGGCAGAGCGACTTCCAAAGTGGGGGGGGGGGGGGCACCAACAAAAAAGGGCACCTACAAAGGGAAATCTCAAAGCGAAAATATAATTTTCTTAGACATTGGTACATACCCCTATAATTTGATTACATTATCAGGGATGATTTCAATATTTGTTTCTCTTTATACATCGTATAAAATATTGCTTTAGCATCATACCTTGCAGTTGGGTGTGATGGTCGAAAAAATCATTTGCGAGCGAGCAAAGCGAGCGAGGAAAAATATAAGATTTGTGAGGTCGCAGTGCGAAAACTACATCTTATAAAGAGGAAAAAACCAATCCTCAGCGGGTTATAAATAAGCACATTCTCATAACAGTAAAACTGAAAAGACCTTTGATAAGTAACATAATTATAACATCTATAAATGTGAGCGAGCGTAGCGAGTGAGCTTTGGAAGATATTGATCTCAGTTGCTTGAAATTAGGGGCACGTTTAATGATGAGAGGAAAAGGGGACACTTATCGAAGGGATAAGACACTTATTAGAAAATAAAAGGAACACGTGTCAAAGTACCAAGGGTTATTATCAGAGGTGAAAATGGGGCACTCACTAGGGATGAAAAGGCACTTATGAGAATGGAAATTGGGCGTTTGTCAACGGAAAAGAGGCAACCATCAGATTTTGATAGGGGCATATCTGAAACAGGGATAGGTTCCTCATAAGAAAGGAAAAGGGGCACGTATCATTGTTAAAAAGGTTAACTTTATCAGAGGTGAAAAGGGGCACTTATCGCATCTGAAAAGGGGCACACACCATACATGTATATGAAAGAGGCACTTATGAGAATGAAAAAGGGGCACTAATAATAAAGGGAAATGTGCATTTGTTGAAATAAAAGGAGCACCGATCAGATTTTGATAGGGTCATTTATTGGAGGTGAAAGGGGGCTTTTATGAAAAGCGGATATTATGAAGGAAAAAGAGCATTTATTAGAAAGGAAAAGGGGCACCTGTCAAAATAAAAAGGGGTGTTATTAGAGATGAAAAGAGCACTTATCGGGAGGAAAAGGGGGCACTTGTCAAAATAAAACGAGTATCTCTCAGAATTGAATAGGGTCATTTACCAGACATGAAAAGGGGCACTAGTAGGAGAATGAAAAAGGATTATTTTCATAGGTGAAAAGGGGCATTTATGAAAAGGCGAAGGGCTCTTTGTTAAATGGGGACACTTATCATAAGGAAAAGGGGCACTTATTAGAAAGGAAAGGGGGCACATGTAAAAATATAAGGTGTGCTTATCCACGTTAAAAAGAGGTAGTTATTAAAAGGGAAAGGGGCACTTTTTACAAAGGAAAAAGGGCAAATGTCAAGTAAAAGGGGCACCGCTAAGATTTGAATAGGGCAATTATCAGAGGTGAAGGAGGCGCTTAACAAAAGTGAAAAGGGGCGCTTCTCGTACTCGAAAAGGGGCACCTACTAGAGATTAAAAAGGGCACTTATGAGAATGGAAAATAGACACTTATTGCAAAGGAAACTGGGAACTTGTCAGGGAAAAGTAGCACGTGTCAAAATAAAAGGGGCACATATGAGAGGTGGAAAGGGGAGGGGGCACTTTTAAAGATTAATAGGGGCACATATCAAAGTAATAGGGGCATTTTTTATGTAAAAAGGGGTGGTTCTTACAAAGTTAAAGGGTCACTTTTCCTATGGAAAAAGGGGCACTTTTTGGGGACTTGAAAAAGTGGGGGGGGGGGGAGCACTGTGCCCCCCCTGCCCCCCGGGACCGCCGCCTCTGATCTCTTTGCTCTGATGAGCCCTCAAAGCAAGGATATCTATATTTCTATACTAGCCAGCTTCATGTGACCCCATGAAAGACCAGCAGTGTCGTGCCTGGCACAGCTCAATATGGGCTATCCAGCTGTTTTATTAACGCTTATGTACACTGTATATACTTGTATTATATGTTTGTTTTTCAAAACGAAAAATAAATACCAGACTATACTATACAATGCTGTAAACAACCAAATCAAAAACTGTTGTGGCAATTATTGTGTCATAAAATGTAATGCATCTCACTTTTTCTGCAAACACACACATACTTGTTCAGATATGATGGGCAAAAATGCAGTGATAACAAATGAGTGCCTAGTAAGCTGATACTTTTCAATTCAATTCAATTCAATTTATTATTTCGTAAAAAATCACATGCAATATACATTGAGAAGTGTAATGGATCATAATTAGCCCCCAATAAAGTTGATGACTTGTACATGTACATGTATATTAAGAGTTTAACAGATTATGTATCATACAGGTATCTTAGAGCAAACCCAATGGGTGCCTAGATGGCTGATACTTTTCAATACACCAGTTTACAGTTGTGTGCGCCATTTTAAACAAAGCCAATGACCTCGAGGTCATGTATTTATGCGTAAATTAAGATTGCGCCCATGCAAATTATGATGTGAGCGCACAGCGCAGCGCGCAGGCAGTGATGTCATCGTTTTCAGATGAACATGTATTGTTGCGTCACAGTGAAAAGATTACACTGATGACATGGCCTAGTTAAATTTATTTACTCGATCATGCGCTCACATCATAATTTGCATATATGGGCGCAATCTTAATTTACGCATAAATACCAGAGGTCAGAGGTTATTGGCCCCAATTTTGGGGCCAATGACCCGAGGTCAACTGTCTGCGCATGCGCACTGATACAACTGTAAACTGGTGTATTCACAATATCAAATTAAATACAATATATATACATGTACATACATTTAGAAGTTTAATGGATCATTAGCACCTGATAAAGTTGTTGGCTTGAGGGAAGTGGATGGACCCATAACATAAATGACAAATGTGGAAAGTACAAAACATAAAAATTCACAATATAACACTAAGTAAGACATTAATACAAACTAAAACACATTTATAATACTGAACAACATAATCTAAATGGTAATTGTAAGCATCAGAGAAGTCATTTATATGTGACAAGAAGACGCAACTTGAATTTTGAAATGATACAATTTAGAGTGGTCACATTTTAAATTGATTATTCAATATTGTTCCATAACTTTCACCTCCTTTTTGTGGTATAGAATTTACCTTTCGTAATTTTAAGCGTGAATATGGCACAAAACTATCATGTTTTTGTCTTGTGTTAACATTATGTTTCTTGCTACTGCGATTGTTTTAATGGTATATATCATGAGCAGTACACCTACAGAGTTTAAAAGATTATGTATCATATCATCTTGGAGCTGGCCACATTGTTATTATTATATTATTATTATTATGAAAGCTACACCCAGCTAGGTCGTCTGATGGCGTGACCTTTCTTCCGAAGCCTCCTCCTGGGCCTGATTGTTCTCTTCCTTCTTCACTTTCAGGGATGAGATTTCCTATTAAACAGAAATCAAAATCAGTAATTGTTGTGAGAAGAATTATATATACCTGGTATATATATATATCTCACCTTGTACAATATATATAAGAAATGGAGGTGTACTCATTTTCAGTTTCTTTTGATAATAAAGAAGGCGGTAATAAAATGATATACATTGCACAGTGGCGTACGTAGCATGGCCGGGGGTCCAACCATTAAGGGGGCCCTGGAACCCTGTACCTTGTAAAAAATAATCCCGATGGCAGCTTTTCATACAGCTAAACTGTATGGGGGGCGGGGAGGGGGCACACTGGTCTTACATGGAAATTGAAATATAAATTCATGACGCTACTGATTAGGAGGAGTGTACAGGTCTACCGGTAGGCATCTTCATTTCTCATCCTTTTCTGCTTTTTTCTTGCCCCTTCTTTCTTTTCTTGCATTATTATTTTTTATTCACCACTCAATTGGGAGGGATGTGCCCATTTCCCCTGGCTCCCCCTTGTAGCTATATTGCATGCAGCTGATATTGAAATAAATGAGTAAATGTGATCTTACCTCAGGCATGTCTGTGGTTTCTCTCTCGAGTCCTGTATCACGACGACGGCGACGGCGACGACTAACATACCCTGCGTCTAGAAAGTGAAGTACCGAACAAGTAAAAGAGATTATACAAATCCTGTAGAATCAAAAACAACTGGGTTTATTTACCCATGGTAGCCACATTATTAATACTGCTCTTCCTTCCTATTATTATCATCCCATCATTGAAATATAGCCATTTGTATGCGGGCCAAACATCTTGTCCTGATATGTAAGCACTGACTGAGCAAGATGAACCTAGGGTCCTCTCGTATGAGAGTCCAGAGAGCTTAAATACCTTGGTGCTCCTGTTTTGAGATTTATTTCATGTAGAATATGAAGGATTATATATCTCACTTAAGAAATCCAGGTATCTGATTGGTCGAAATTGCAGTCGTGATTTAAGCCATTCCCGTAAAGAAATGAAAAATGCCCAAACCATTTACCGTACATCTCCGTGTATAAGGCGCACCTGTGTATAAGGCGCACCCCTATTTTGGGTGAAGGAAAAAAAAAAATAAAAAAAAAAAAAAAAAAAAAAAAAAAAAAAAATCGTTTTTTGTATTGTTGTTGTTGTTTTGTTGCCAAAAACCCACGCGGGGAAGGACCTTCATTTTACATCGAGGTGCAGTTGAAGTTGTGAACTTGTCACAAATAATAGTAATAGGCTTCATGATACCAAGTGTCCCACACCAGCCTCATCACATCTCCTAGCAGAAGCACTGTGTTCTATGCCAAACATCAATAGTCATGCATGATATGAATAGCATCCTCTAAATTTCTGACAATGGAGTACCTAGGATAGAACCTTGTGGTACACCATTTGTTATAGAAAAAAAATTGAGGAATTATAATTATAAACTACATATTGAGATCTATTAGAAAGATTACTTTCAAACCAAGATGACAGACAAATTTGAGTGTTGTTGTAGTTTCCGAGTGGTGAGTCAACACACTGATTACTGAGCTGGGAGACTTTGCCAGGCATAGCGCCATAAATCGAAACTAAAAAAAAAAAAAAAAAGACGTATAAGACGCACCTTCGACTTTCAATTTTTTTCGGCGGCAAAAAAGTGCGCCTTATACACAGAGATTTACAGTAATAGTCCAAGAGTAAAATCCAGGCAAAATTCAAGTTACCGGGAAAATAATAAAATCTTGCTCGATACCCATTGTTCTTTGAGCAAGCACGGACAACATACAGTGCTTTTTGTCTGCGATTCCCAACTGATCGAAAATTTCAGTCATTTTTCGGGCGGTGATAAACAGACAGTTTATCAGATTTTCTGTGATGTTTTAAACAATCTTTACTCAAAAGGATAAGGTAAAAATTCTTGGTAGATTTTTGTTTGAATTTGGCATATAAAAGGGATATCGACTGCTTTAATACTCGAGGACTGGCTGTTTTTATACTGGCTCTCGGGGAAATTTGCCTCCGCTGCTATTACCCTGAGGCCTGCCCGGGTGGGTGGCGCGCCGAGGAGGCAAATTTCCCTCGAGCGTATAGCCAGTCCTCTTGTTGCAGTTGATATTTCTATACTATTATTAGGATGTAGATATTAATTTAGCTTCCAGAAGTATGACGTAACTGATTATAGAATTATGAATATCTGTATGAAAATCCTTCTTTGTATGTTCCATTATCCCTATGTTTTGTTCATTAATGCCTTGGTCTTGGCCTTGTGGTTTCTCACTTCAATGCTGGTTGAAACCTTTTGCTTTTACCTTTGTTACAATGATACTTCTTATGAAAGCATATTAGGAAAAGAAGGCAAAGAAACTCCTGCCTAATTAAGGATGATCTTTAAAGACTTGTATCCAAATTGAAGATTATATTAAAAGTCTAAGATTTTGGTAATTCTCAGTGGTACTAAATAACAATAATTAGAAATGTTTTGAACGATTAAAATCTTACCTGCTCCATCCAGAACATCAGCCACAAGAATCATAGAAATGATCATTATTACAAGAACACGCTGCATCTTGCCTGATGAATGACGACGGAAGTTTCACAGCAATTTAGAATTCTTTGAGTAAGAACTGAACCTGATACCATCAAGTTTGAGAGACTGAGGTAGTTGTGCACAGTGTGCGAAGGGTGTAACAGATATACATGTATAGAGCTAATTTCATTTCATTTTTATATAAAGTCCAAAACAGCCAATTGTATTCCAAAAGGGTGGGCCAAACTATTTGTTTAAATGACGTCAATGCTATTCATTTACTTCACCACAAATTTATAAAGAAATAACTGTATGGGAGAACAATCAAAAGGAAAAGAGTAAGGTCAGGTTTTAAGCCTCGTTCATCCTTCAGAAATTTGATTATCAATTGTATTTATCACTACGTGCGTAGTTGAAAGCCTTTGACTTTTGATTTGTTCGTTCTGATGAGCCTCAAGCATCTCTAAATACTAGCCAGCTGTATGTGATGCTGTCAACAACCAAATCAAAAACTGTTGTGGCAAAATAATTTGTTGTAAAATGTATTGCATGTATCTCACTTTTTCTGCAAACACACACATACTTGTTCAGATATGACGTGGCAAAACTGCAGTGATTACACACAAAAAATTGACATGATACATCACATCTCCATATCTCATATTACAAGATTCAAGTGAATCTGCACAAGTCCTTTGTTGCGCACAGTCACCATTTATTTACAGGTAGTAAAAACAACTGCCATACAGTAATTTTACCACTTCTTATCTGAGCGACTGGAAGGGGTCTTTGTTATGCGTAGATACTCATTTCTCACCCCTCACTTTACATGAAATAGTTTATTAGTGTACCAATCACCTGAAAAAGTAATTTGTGTATGCAAATCTAGAATCAATCCCTTCCCTTTTCCTTGTCTTTTGTAGTTAATTGTTAGTATCGGATAATCTCCCTTTTCTGTTTAAGCGTGTATTTGTATTTTATATACTTTACTTTAGTTAATGACGTCATTTGTAGTTGAAGGAGCCTCCACAAAGTTAAAGCTGTTGCAACGATCTTTGTAAATCATATTAACTATTGCCAAGTACTGCCTATATGTACAGGGGTACATGCATTGTTTAAACTACGTAGTTTGAAATATATCTGAAGAATAAAACACTGTATCAGCTCTCATATGTAATATTACATTGGGGCATATTATCAAATTATTAGGTTTCCGATCGATAACTTCAGTAATGTTTGACGGATTTTAATGAAATTTAATAAGGTACATGATATCAAAATACAGGCTAAGTTCGATTTTAGAGTACGTAGGTCAAAGGTCAAAGGTCATAGCTCATAAAATATACGAAAAAATACACATCTGGTTTCCGATCGATAACTTCAGTAATGTTTGACAGATTTTAATGAAATTTGATATGAAGGTACATGATATCAAAATACAGGCTATAAGTTCGATTTCGGTCTGCTATTGTTCCTTCTTTTCTTTTTTTCTGAGCGCATAGGGACCTAAATTTATTTTTGTGATATGCGTTATATAAGAATGGGTTATTATTGTCATTATTATTTTGTAGCCTACTCAAAATGGCCAAATCTTTAGAATGCATTTTCCTGGAAATGTTCATCCTTTCTCCATTTGCTGCCCATCTGCCGGTCATACGGCATATATGCTACATTTATTATCCCCTCGACGACGAAGTCATAGGGGATATAGAAACGCTGCCGTCCATTCTTCCGTCCGTCCTTCCGTGTGTGCGTCCGTCCGTAACAAATTAGGTTTCCGAACGATAACTTCGGTAATGTTTGACGGATTTTAATGAAATTTAATAAGGTACATGATATCAAAATACAGGCTAAGTTCGATTTTAGAGTACGTAGGTCAAAGGTCAAAGGTCATAGCTCATAAAATATACGAAAAAATACACATCTGGTTTCCGATCGATAACTTCAGTAATGTTTGACGGATTTTAATGAAATTTGATATGAAGGTACATGATATCAAAATACAGGCTATAAGTTCGATTTCGGAGTATGTACAGTAGTCAAAGCTCATAGCTCTTTAAATATGCGAATCTGGATTCCATTCGATAACCTTGAGTAATGTTTGACAAATTTTAATGAAATTTGATATAAAGGTACATGGTATCAAAACACAGCCTAAATTCGATTTCGGAGTATGTAGGTCAAAGGTCATAGCTCATTAAATATGCGAATCTGGTTTCCATTCGATAACTTGAGTAATGTTTGACAAATTTTAATTAAATTTGATATGAAGGTAAATGGTATCAAAACACAGCCTAAGTTTGATTTCGGAGTACATGTATGTAGGTCAAAGGTCATAGCTCATTAAATATGTGAATCAGGTTTCCCTTCGATAAGTTGAGTAATGTTCGACAAATTTTAATGAAATTTAATATGAAGGTACATGGTATCAAAATACATGTACAGCCTAATTTCGATTTCTGAGTATGTAGGTCAAAGCTGAGAGGTCACAGCTCATTAAATATGCAAAAACACCTAATTATATATGTGAAAATGTGGTTAACTTCCTTGCCTAGTAATATAATATTATAGTCCAATGGAGGTTACTTGTTCTGACGTATATAGGCCATTTGTACCCTGCGAGGGGATGCTACGCTTTGCGTTGACTCGTTTGACATTCTGTTGCTATAGGAAGTCATTTACCTTGGATGAATGTTTATTCCTAGGGCCTGTCACATAGGTTTGGAATAGCCTTCCATGTTTTCTCCAAGCAGCTTTTACCACGGAAAGATACATCTCTTCAATTTAAAAAAGGTGCTATTCTGATGTGATTTTCAGATGAATATTTATTTAATGGTATTTTAGTTTAATTGTATAACATAAATCTGTCTCATGGTATAGGCTGGATTATACAAATAATATGAAAACATTAAAAAAATGCATACTCCAATACATACATGTACATGTAACAATACTATACCAACATATCATAAGGAAATAATTATTGTTACGTTATTTAACACGGTAAATGTGATCCATAACTACAAACTACTTCTTGAACTATTTAATATTGTTTTAGTTGTATACTACGAACAGTGCACCCACAGAGTTTATAAGAGTATGTGTATCTAAGAGCTTACCCAATGAGTGCCTAGATGGCTGATACTTTCGCTATTTAAAACATTGTTATTATTAGTATTACTATTATGAAAGCTACGCCCAGTTCGTCTGATGGCGTGACCTTTATTTTTCTCCCAAAGCCTCCTCCTTGAGCTGATCGTTCTCTTCCTTCTTCACTTTCAGGGATGACATTTCCTAACAGAAATAAAAGAATATAGGTTTTAATTTTGGTGATGATGTTATTCATATATGGTAGCTTAGACAAGTGTAGTGGCACAAAAAGATGCATCCAGAACGCGAATTGCAGGATTGTTCAAAATGTGAAGTTTATCACATAGAGATAGAAGCTCTTTAGGATATGGAGCTGGTAAATATATATCTCATTCAGATATGTCAAAAATGAACTCTTAATTCACAAAAATCACCAACTATTTTGCCTTTTTCATTTGTTCCAGATGCGTCTTTTCGTGCCTTTAAGTACCTGCCAACTGTTCCGATTTAGTCAGAATTTTTTAGGACCTAAAAATTCAGAAATTCTGATCTGTTCAATTTTTTATTTTATTTTTAAAGATACATGTATGCAGTGATTTGAGAGTTGGCGCAAATTGCATGCGTTCATTGGCTGCAAGATTGACCAGCAAATTTGTATTCGCTTTTTTATACAGATGTACCGCGTATTGCCAGTTACATGGCCATTCACACTAGCTGTTAAGGGTACAGATTTCTTATTTTCAAATGTTAGCAGGACGTATGCCGTTACATTTCGCTCAGGTACCTTAATGAGCACAAAGACAATATCAAATAGAATCCTCAATTCAACAGGGTATCGTTGATCAAGTTCTGAATGAATAAGTGGACTGAAGGCCTCAGAGGGCTTTAAAGTTTAAGAGATTCAAGATAATTTATTGTCTGATTTAAAAAATACAGAAATTCGAAATTATTTGAAAAATACCACTTGCTGTAGAGCTAGATGACATCAATTCTACTCTCATATTTCAGGTTTTATTAATAGAAATCTTTCTCGCGCGTTGTCTTTAGGGATTTGCCCCTTCCCCTTGCTTCCCCTTGTAGCTACATTGTACACAGCTGACATTGAGATAAATGAGGAAGGGTGCGTTCAAGGGACACTTTTTTTACCCTAGAAACACGTTTTTCAAAGACGTTTAGTTTAAAACATGGGCGCGTTCAAGCGATTTCAAGCGATTTTTTGTTGGTCGTAAAAATAAACGTGTTTAAAAGCGTTAACAGAAACATGAAACGCTGAAGAAGATGCGTTTTGTATCGTGATTCGTCGCTAGAAATTGCTTGAACGAACGGAGATCTCAATCATGATTCTATAACATCATTTTCGTGGCCAGCTTCCAGTTTGGCCGACAGTCGACCGTAAACAAATTCAGAAAGCATGTGGCGAAGTTGACATATACTTCCTGGGTCAAACTGCACAGTGTGATGAGCAGTATCTGGGCTTGAAATGAGCGAGAATCAGCGTTGATGAAAAATGGTTTGAACGCTCTCCTGCAGTAACCCTGCCCCCCCCCCCTCACTCCGGGAACGGAGGGATACCATGCGTGTTCCCAAAATGTCCGGTAAAGGGATACTTTTCACGTACCAAAGTCTGGCTCGTAGTACACAAAAATCTGGCCCGTATTGACTTTGCACACCGGACTTAGGGGGGTGTTTTCAAATGGAGGGAACATGCATATGCGTACCCTAAATAACACTGAGTGGAGGGGCCGGGGCAGTTACCATGTTTTTTAACGGCGTTTTGCTTTGTGATTCATGTTTGTGATTCTAGCTTTTTTTTAAATCGCTTGAACGCATCCTAATTGTGATCTTACCCCAGCCACGTCTCTGGTTTCTCTCACAACGCCACTAGGAGGACGATGCAGACCCCTCTGAATTTCCATTCCCCCTTCTAGAAAGGGAAGTATCAAACAAATAAAGAGATGATAAAAATCATGGAGAATTAATAAAAACTTGGTTGATTTATCCAGGGTAGCCACGTTGTTAATACTGCTGTTCCTTCCTATTATTATTATCCCAGCATTGACAGCCACGTACCCATTTGTATGTGGGCCAAACATCTTGTCCTGAGATGTAAGCACCAAGCAAGAATTGAACCCAGGGTCCTCTCGTATGAGAGTCCAGAGAGCTTATACCTTGGTACTCCTGTTTTGAGATGTATTTCATGTTGAATATGAAGGACCACTATATAATTATAAGGATGTAGATATTATTTAGCCTCCAGAAGTATGACATAACTGATTATAGAATTATGAATATGTGTGTGAAAATCCTTCTTTGTATGTTCCATTATCCCTATGTTTTGTTCATTAATTCCTTGGTCTTGGCCTTGTTTCAAGTCTTGCCTTGAGGGTTTGGGCCCTAACTTCAACACTGGTTGAAAGCTTTTGCTTTTACTTTCGTTACAAGGATACTTCCAATGAAAGCATATAAGAAAAGAAGGCAAAGAAACTCCTGCCTAAGGATGATCTTTGAAGACTTGTAGGTAAATTTGAAGTCGGACTGTGCTAAATAACAATAATTAGAAATGTTTTGAATGATTAAAATCTCACCTGCTCCATCCAGAACACCAGCCACAAGAATCATAGAAATGATCAATATTACAAGAACACGCTGCATCTTGCCTAATAAGTGATGACGGAAGTTTCACAGCAATTTAGAATTCTTTGAGTAGGAACTGAACCTGGTACCATCGAGTTGAGAGACTGAGGTAGTTGTGCACAGAGTGTCGCCACACACATGCACTCGCACACATCTGCAAGAATCTTCAGCAGTGAAGGAGGCAGATTATTTTGAAGAAGAAGAAGAAGACTAAGTTGCTGGTATCTCTTTGGTGTAACAGATATATAGAGCTAATTTCATTTTATTTTCATGGTTATAATAAGTCCAAAACAGCCAATTGTATACCAAAAGGTCGCACTTCATTGTAACAAGTATCGTGGGTCAAACTATTTGTTTCAATGAGGTCAATGCTATTCATTTTCTTTGCCTTAAATTAATGAAGAATTAACTGCAAGGGAGAGCACTCATAAGGAAAAGGGTAAGGTCAAGTTTTAAGCTTGCAAGGGAGAGCAATTATCTTAAGGAAAAGGGTAAGGTCAGGTTTTAAGGCTCGTTCATCCTTCAGAAATTTGATCTATTAATTGTATTTATGGCTACGTGCGTATACCGCATAGTTGAAGGCAAGCTGGTATCTCTTTGCTCTGATGAGCCCTCAAAGCAAGAATATCTATATTTCTATACTAGCCAGCTTCATGTGACCCCATGGAAGCAGTGTCGTGCCTGGCACAGCTGAATATGGGCTATCCAGCTGTTTTATTAATGCTTTTGTACATGTATATACTTGTATTAGGCCATGTAAAAAAATATACATGTTTAGCGTCCCCGCCTGCTTCCTTTTTGGGGGCCGCCTCCTATTTTTTTATTTTTTTTTTGAATTTTTTTGAATTTTTTTTTTTGTTGTTGAATTTTTTTTATTTATTTTTTTTTTTTTTTTAAGAATTTTTTTCTTCAAAAACACTTTTAAAATGGATCTATTTCTGATTTTTAAAAAATGTCGGCGGCCATCTTGAAAAATAGCCCGACTGACAGGGAAAATGTACCGAGCGGCCATTTTGAAAGAAAAAAAAAAAAAAAAAAGGGGCCTCCTCCTTCCTATTTTTTCAAAAAACAGGACGCTAAACATGTTTTTTTTTTTTTTTTGCCTTATATGTTTGTTTTTCAAAACGAAAAATAAATACCAGACTATACTATACTATGCTGTAAACAACCAAATCAAAAACTGTTTTGGCAATTATTGTGTCATAAAATCTAGTGCATCTCACTTTTTCTGCAAACACACACATACTTGTTCAGACATGATGGGAAAAATGCAGTGATAACAAATGAGTGCCTAGTAGGCTGATACTTTTCAATTCAATTCAATTCAATTTATTATTTCGTAACAAACCACTTGCAATATACATTGAGAAGTGTAATGGATCATAATTAGCACCCAATAAAGTTGAAGAGTTTAACAGATTATGTATCATACAGGTATCTTGGAGCAAGCCCAATGAGTGCCTAGATGGCTGATACTTTTCAATTCAATTTATTATTTCATAACAAATTAAATACAATATATATACATGTACATGTACATACATTTAGAAGTTTAATGGAACATTAGCACCTGATAAAGCCGATGGCTTGAGTGAAGTGGATGGACCCATAACATATAAATGACAAAAGTGGAAAATACAAAACATTAACATTCACAATATAACAAAGTACAAGACATTTCAAACTAAAACACAATTATAAAACTGAACAACATAATCTGAATGGTAATTGTATGCATCAGAGAAGACATTTATATGTGACAAGAAGAAGCAACTTGAATTTTGAATTGATAAAATTTAGAGTGGTCACATTTTAAATTGATTATTCAACATTGTTCCATAATTCACCTCCTTTTTGTTCTATAGAATTTACCTTTCGTAATTTTAAGCGTGAATATCATATTTTTGTCTCCTGTTAAAAACATTATGTTTCTTGCTATTGCGATTGTTGTAATATCATGAGCAGTACACCTACAGAGTTTAACAGATTATGTATCATACATGTATCATAGAGCTGGCCCAGTGAATGCCTACCCGGTATATAGAAGGCTGATACTTTGGCTATAGAAGACATTGTTATTATTACATTATTATGAAAGCTACAGCTACACGCAGCTAGGTCGTCTGATGGCGTGACTTATTTTCTTCCAAAGCCTTCTCCTGGATCTGATTGCTCTCTTCCTTCTTCACTTTCAGGGATGACATTTCCTAACAGAAATCAAAATCAGTAATTATCGTGAGAAGAATTATATATACCTGGTATATCTCACCTTGTACAATATACGTATTTAGAAAATGAAGGTGCACTAATTTTCAGTTTCTTTTAATATTAAAGGTATTACAAAGTTTTGGTAAATTTTGAAAATTGGCTGGATAGTGATTCTTTACAATTTTGACATCGTTGGATGCCCCTATGGATATAAGCTCTAAAAATTTAAGCCCCTAAAAACCTCCTGCTTTCGAAAAAAATTGGATGTATAAGAATTTACTGGTGCTCCCTGTAAATTTTGATAAATTTCAAATAGCGCCTACGGCCATATACGATGGTAGCTGCGACCATGAAAATCTCAGAATATGCAGTTGTGCTTTATATATTCCAAACGGTTATAGCAAATCGGTTGATTTCAGTCAAATAACATTGTTTTATAGCTAAATTAATATCTTGACCTTGAGAGGGCGCTATACAACATACATTGTAAAGAGTTTATTATTTACAATTTCATCACTTTAGACTTGATTTCAGCCACGACAACGATCACTAATTATTGTAGGATCGCATATGCTTCCAATATGTTCATTTGACCAAATTCATGACCCCATACCAAAACTTTGTATTACCTTTAAAGAAGGCAGTAATTAAATGAATACATTGCACAGTGGCGTAGCATGGCCGGGGGTCCAACCATTAAGGGGGACCTTGAACCCTGTACCTTGTAGAAATAATTTCATGGCAGCTTATCATACAGTTAAACTGTATGGGGGGCGGGGAGGGCACACTGGTCTGACATGGAAATTTAAATATTCATTTATGACGCTACTGATTAGGGGCACTGGTCTAGGCATCTTCGTTTCTCATCCTTTTTTTTTTGCTTTTCCCTTGCCCCTTCTTTCTTTTCTTGCATTATTATTAATTTTTTTTCACCACTCAATTGGGAGGGATATGTGCCCATTTCCCCTGGCTCCCCATTGTAGCTATATGTATATTGCATGCAGCTGATATTAAGATAAATGAGTAAATGTGATCTTACCTCAGGCATGTCTGTGGTTTCTCTCTCGAGTTCATCACGACGACGGCGACGACGAGCATACCCTGCGTCTAGAAAGTGAAGTACCGAACAAGTAAAAGAGATTATACAAATCATGTAGAATCAATAACAACTGGGTTTATTTACCCATGGTAGCCACATTATTAATACTGCTCTTCCTTCCTATTATTATCATCCCATCATTGAAATATAGCCATTTGTATGTGGGCCAAACATCTTGTCCTGAGATGTAAGCACATGACTGAGCAAGATGAACCCAGGACCCTCTTGTATGAGAGTCCAGAGAGCTTATACCTTGGTGCTCCTGTTTTGAGATTTATTTCATGTTGAATATATGAAGGATTATATATCTCACTTAAGAAATCCAGGTATCTGATTGGTCGAAATTGCAGTCGTGATTTAAGCCATTCCCGTAAAGAAACGAAAAATGCCAAAACCATTTAATAGTCCAAGAGTAAAATCCAGGCAAAATTCCAGTTACCGGGAAAATAATAAAATCTTGCTCGATACCCATTGTTCTTTGAGCAAGCACGGACATCATACAGTGCTTTTTGTCTGCGATTCCCAACTGATCGGAAATTCAGTCATTTTTCGGGCGGTGATAAACAGACAGTTTATCAGATTTTTCTGTGATGTTTTAAACAATCTTTACTCAATAAAAGGATAAGGTAAGAATTCTTGGTAGATTTTTGTTTGAATTTGGCATATAAAAGGGATATCGACTGCTTTAATAATCGAGGACTGGCTGTTTTTATACTGGCTCTCAGGAAATTTGCCTCCGCTGCTATTACCCTGAGGCCTGCCCGGGTGGGTGGCGCGCCGAGGAGGCAAATTTCCCTCGAGCGTATAGCCAGTCCTCTTGTTGCAGTTGATATTTCTATACTATTATTAGGATGTAGATATTAATTTAGCTTCCAGAAGTATGACGTAACTGATTATAGAATTATGAATATCTGTATGAAAATCCTTCTTTGTATGTTCCATTATCCCTATGTTTTGTTCATTAATGCCTTGGTCTTGGCCTTGTGGTTTCTCACTTCAATGCTGGTTGAAACCTTTTGCTTTTACCTTTGTTACAATGATACTTCTTATGAAAGCATATTAGGAAAAGAAGGCAAAGAAACTCCTGCCTAATTAAGGATGATCTTTAAAGACTTGTATCCAAATTGAAGATTATATTAAAAGTCTAAGATTTTGGTAATTCTCAGTGGTACTAAATAACAAAAATTAGAAATGTTTTGAACGATTAAAATCTTACCTGCTCCATCCAGAACATCAGCCACAAGAATCATAGAAATGATCATTATTACAAGAACACGCTGCATCTTGCCTGATGAATGACGACGGAAGTTTCACAGCAATTTAGAATTCTTTGAGTAAGAACTGAACCTGATACCATCGAGTTTGAGAGACTGAGGTAGTTGTGCACAGTGTGCGAAGGGTGTAACAGCCAATTGTATTCCAAAAGGGTGGGCCAAACTATTTGTTTAAATGACGTCAATGCTATTCATTTACTTCACCACAAATTTATAAAGAAATAACTGTATGGGAGAACAATCAAAAGGAAAAGAGTAAGGTCAGGTTTTAAGCCTCGTTCATCCTTCAGAAATTTGATTTGTTAATTGTATTTATGGCTGAGTGCGTATACCCCATAGTTGAAGGCATTTGACTTTTGATTTGTTTGCTCTGTCCTGCTCTGATGAGCCCTCAAAGCAAGGATATCTCTATACTAGCCAGCTTTGTGTGATGCAGTGAATTACCAAATCAAAAACTTTTGTGGCAAAATGGGTTGTATAATGAGTGCATCTCACTCTTTTCTGCAAACACACAATACTCTACATGTTCAGACACTAGCGTCAGACACTGGCGTAATAGCACCTGGATGCTATCTGACCGTAATTGAATGCCTAAAACCCCTGGGCTTCTAAAGGGCTCCGCCCCCCTCACCTCATGCCAATTAGTGTCCTGCCATGCAGTGTCACAAATAAGGTATCAAAATATGCTCATCTGACCTTAATTAAATGCTTAAAACCCCTGAGCTTGCGGGAGCTCTGTCCCCTTGACCCCACCTAGGGCCTTTAGCGGGCCCCCCGGAATGCCTATCTGACCGTTAAATATTTGCCTAAAACCTCCGAGCTTCTGGGGCCTCTTCCCCTATCATTTGACGATAATTTAATGCCTAAAACCCCTGAGCTTCTGGGGGCTCCGCCTCCTGGACTCCATGCTAATTAGTGTCCTGCCAGTGTCGCAAATAAGGTATCAAAATATGCTCATCTGATTGTAATTAAATGCCTAAAACCCATGAGCTTCCTGGGGCTCCGCTCCCTCGACCCCACTAGGTGGCCTAAGGCGGGCTCCTGAGTGCTTATCTGACTGTATAAAATGCCTCAAATCTCTGGACCCCACGCCAATTAGTGACCTGCCAGAGTCATGAATAAGATATCAAATATGCTAATCTGGCGTAATATGCCCATACCCCCTGAGCTTCCGGGGGCTTTGCCCCCCGACCCCACGCCAACTTATGCTACGCTCCACCTGGTCGTAAATACTTTAGCCTCCTGGGAGTGATGCCCCCCCCCCCCCCCAACGTTTTTGCCCATTACGCCACTGGGTTCAGATATGACGCGGCAAAACTGCAGTGATAATCAACAAAAATGATGACATCAAGTCCTTTGTTGCGCACATGTTACCATTCATTAATTACACCTAGTAAAAACAACTGCCACAGTGCACCACTTCTTAACTAAACGACTGTAAGGGGTCTTTGTTAAGCGTAGACACTCTTTTCTCACCCCTCACTTTACATTTATTTATACATCATGTATAAATAAATGTAAAGTGAGGGGTGAGAAAACTATATGATGATCATATAGTTTTAAGTGTACCAATTACCAGAAAAAATAATTTGTGCATATTTAGAATACATAAATCAAACTCCAAAAAACATTACCTGGCATTCTATAAGTAAACAGTAAAGGAATATGAAGACAATGAAGTTTAGCATAACTCTATCCCACCTGTCTATTGTAGCCACCGATATTGCTTCTCCTTTAATAGGAATGTATGACCTGTATAGAAAGGCCCCCTGTCTACTTTGGCCATTTTTCCTGTTTCCATTAATCAGGTGACCTTTATATACAGGTTTGACTGTATCTCTTTCCAAACATTGTTTTTGCAGATCAATAGGAAGAATAGGTGTTGTATGACCTGTACAGAAAGGCCACCTGTCTACAGTAGCCAGTTTTCCTGTTTCCATTCATCTGGTGGCCTTTATATACAGGTTTAACTGTATCTCTTTCCATACATTGTTTTTGCAGATCAATTGTGTTGCTTTCTCCCGGGACCTTGAGATGATGGTAACTGGATCAGATGATGGCAGGGTGCGCGTCTGGAACAGACCTAAAAATATCCTTGTTTGCAGATTTTTTGGGCACACAGGTAAAACAGAGGGATATGAAAGGGTCCAAGGTTTTTTTTCTTTAAAGCCACACTGCACTAATTTGGCCAGGAGGGATTAGATACCCTGCGTAGTCACTGACAGGTGGTTATCTCATCAAACAAGCTCTCAATTAACATAAGAAAAAGGGGATCATGGGGGACCAATGATCACCAAGATTAGGCATATTGTTTGCTATATAGAGGGCGCAAGTAGCTACACTGTGTTAGTAGTGCAGTGAGGCTCTCAACACAATACACCCCTGTCCTCGTGACTTGCTATTAATATTATTATTATTTATGATTGATGATATCATTATTATTATTATAATAATAATAATAATAATAATAATAATAATAATAATAGCCTAATAGTTCACTCCAAATTTTATTAAACCGAAACGGAAATTCTTTTTGCCCAATTGATCGTGAGCCCGGCAGCCACTGAGCAGCGCCAGATCGACGTTGCTCTATAGTAGTAGTAGTATAATTATTGAAATTATTATTATTAGTAGTATTATTATTAATATTATCATTATTATTATCATTATTATTATTATTATTGTTATTATTATTATTATTATTATTATTATTAATATTATTATCATCAGTATACGTATTATTAATCAAAACCCATTCACAGGTGCAATAAAAGGAGTAGCAGTGTCTCCTGATAGTTGCTTCATTGCTAGCGCTTCTTACGACCGAACGCTTATCGTGTGGAGAACAAGAAATTCAGAAATCATCTATAAACTCACAGGTAAGTTGAACCTATACTTTGGCGGTGGATTTAATACAAAGACCTTTTTCTGAGACTTAAGTAAGAACACTTTTAAAGTGCTTGTACCTATTTAACCATGCCTTGTTTTGCAGGAAAATAGAGCCCTTACTATATCAGTTTCAGTCCTTTAGGTTCTATTTCTCATTTGTTTCATTTAAAGTCAAACAGGGAAAATATCTCATGCAAAATCTCTCACTTTTCACCAAATATATATATATATATATGATACCATTTCATGTTTCCAATACATTTGGAAATATTGATTTACTTGCTTTATTGATGTGTTGATAATATTTATGCATTAAGAGAAATGTACAGTGTATGATTAATATTCTGTAGCATAATGTTATATAACCTTGGCACTGCAATAGTTCAAGAGACAGTACTTGAAAATTGAAGGAACCCTGAAAGTCTTCTGCATCACAATAGTTGATTGAATCTATGTCATGGCATTCCTATATCCTGTGACAACATTCTATATTTGCCTATTTGACAAGTTAAATAAATGGAAGACATAAATACCAGAAGTGCTTGAGCATCTCATCATAGCAGCTTGGCTACAGTAGGTGTGCTCATAGGATATTTGTATCTTCACGAGAAAGAGCTTCCAACTATGATTATGAATACTATATATGTTTCTAATAAAATATTTTTTTTATTATATCATTTCATTATCAAAGAAACAAGTATACAAACAAAAAAAGTAATTACACAAAAGGGGAAATAATGTGTAATCCAAAATAACCATTAACTTTAAGCACTGTAAATATTTCAACAGAGCTGTTTTCTGTATACAATATGACAGAAAATTGTGCTGTGTAGGGGGGGCGGTAGAGTTGTATAGTATTAAAAACTGAGGTATTATCCTTGCTCCTGAAAGCATCATAGTACATCTGTACTCTTTGATAACATGCAGCTTGACAAATTCAATAGGAAAAATTTATTCTCAATGAGACCCAGTTAACCGTGACATTTCAGCCCTAAATATTTTAATGGAGCTGTTTTCTGTATACAATTTGATACAATATTGTGTTGGACAATAGTATTCAAAACGGGTTTTGGCTCCATGCAAACAGACAAAAGAGATTTGTTTTGCAAACTACCTTTTCCCTAACTTTCTTTTATGTTGAATATACCAGTTCATTCACATGTATATACATGTACAATCTGTGCATGGGCTTTCAGATGAAGGTCATATATGTTCAAAAATTATTTTAAAAAACCACGAGATGAATACTGGATTCATGAAAGTTATGTGATCATTCATTTTAATATACCCTGATGGTACATTCTATGGAATACAGGTAGAAGTAGTCTTCTCAAGAGGGGAAACAAAATGTATTCATGAAGCACATCCATGAATTTGGCAGTGATTATTCTACAATGCACAAAGTGGGACGTCTCCATGTATACAAGATCTGTGTATATTTTCAGTCATACATACTACTTTCTGCCCATGTACAATTTATTATTCAGAGCATGCATTCCGGATCAAAACATTAAAATGAAATGTCAATGAAAAGCTCACACTCAGCTGCTTTGGGTTTGATAACTCCCTTGCCTCCTATAATACCGTTTAAATTCAGACCTACTTTATTGTGTTACTCAGTACGGGAGCCTATTCACATACAAGCTATGCTTTTATTTAGGCTCCCCACATTTTACATTGTTTTACTTTGCCTGTCATATCTATATATTTTGAAACTTCGTACCTATTTGACGTAGAATATACTTGATTTGAAATCTTTGATTCTTTTGGTGTAATCTACACTTATACGCTTGTGTTAAAAAAGAAAGAATGTAAATTGTTTTTTGATATAAATGTGGAACAAATAAACTTCAACTTCAACTTCTTGTGCTTCAATTTCTCCTGCATGCAGGCCATTCAAGGGCTGTTGAGACGGTGGGGTTTTCTAACGACGGCAAGCTGCTTTGCTCTGGATCCTGGGATTCCACTGCTATTGTGTGGAACCTAGAGGTAGGTAATTGGTCCGCTGCTAGGGCAGTACATGCTCTGGCAACTATTGCTTCACCCGCAATTCCCCACCGCACTAAATAATTGATAACTGATAGGTCTAGCTTCTTTGCTCAGGGGTAGCCACATCAGTATTCATAACGCTCTTCCTGCAGCTGGGCCCTGCAATAATTAATAGCCCACCACAATTGTTAGGCATCAATAAATCTTGCCGATAGACGATAGTGCTGGCTGGGATTTGAACCCTAAACTGGAGAAAAAACTACCATTTTTCCACCGAAAATCTGAAACTCAGAGCCTTAGTATAGGCTGGGGAAAATCATGTTTGGCCCTCCCCCCATAAAAAAAAGTAAAAACCTGTGTACGATATGCATCAATACTATGATTTGTACTGAAAATCTGAAGCCCTCAGTCCCTTTGTACAAGGTTATATTGAGATAATCATAATGTTTAACCCCCCCCCCCCCCCCCTTCCCCCCCCAAAAAAAAATCAACAACAACATGTGAACAAAATGCACCCATACCAAGATACCTGGTATAGTTGTAGTCCTTGTTATTATTCCACAACATTGATTTCAAGAGCAATTAAATATATGAACAGCTTCTCATTAAATATATGTTTTAATTGGGCAAGTTTTGATTTTGATTTTTTTCAAACATTTTATCCCCAAACAGACTGGAACACCCCGAAACATTCTGACTGGACACAAGAACTTGGTGCAGTGCTGTGCCTTTAGCGCTAACGATCGTCTGCTGGTAAGTGTGGTTTGGATAAGATTTTTCAAAGACCCATCACATCCAGAAGCTAGAAGACCTCGCTCCCCCTTCCCCCCTGTAACTACCCCCAAATGCCACACCTATTCTCAGAGGGGCATATCTGTTCACTTTGTAAGTGCAGGGAGTCATTGTTTGGGGATGTAGGTCTCCGTTAATACAGGGGATAAGAGAGGGGTAATCTTCCTGGCAGGTTAGTACGATTGGAGGGGGGATGATGACTGTTGTAAATTTAAATTCATATTCATATTTAATGAGTAGAATCCACATAATTATACAGGATCATTATCAAATTTCTTTTAACAAAAGATAACACAAATCAAAATTATAGTGTCAAAAATACAGTTAACATTGATAATTGAGTGCATATATATGTCAACATTGAAATGGTTGTATGCCGGTTTTATTCTAGAGAAGTTGCCAAATGGGGGGGGGGGGGGAATGGGAAGCTCTCCTAGAGTGGTAGTTGTATGACGGTTGTATTTCAAAATTTGTTATTGTACAAACACCATTTTATCAGTACGTAGAGCTACATTGTATCTTAAATAAAGTCATATTTGTCGGGTGAAGGCTTTTGTATAGTACTGTGTATATCTCACGATATGTCTGCAAAACTTTTTCTTTATTTTTACTCCAGGCGACAGGGTCGTGGGACCACACGGTGCGTCTCTGGGCGCTCTGTCGTCAGGCGGGTATGGACCAGGTCAGGGTGCTGGAAGGTCATACAGGAAACGTCTATGCCGTGGCGTTCTCCAAGCTTGGAATGCTGGTGAGTACAAAGGCTAAGAAAGTTATCTTAGGGTTGTTTTTGCATGGGAGCAATGACCACCTTTAGCTCTAAGGTTGGAATGCTAATTAGTACTTAATACTAAAAATGAATTGTTCTTGGTGTGGTTCCTGTTTGGGATCGTGCATGATTGCCTTAATTTACAAATGCTCTTATTGCAAAATATGCATTGACCTTATATGGAACTACATGTACAGTTTAAGTTGCATGATTTAATTGTACACCTACAAAGTTAAAGAAATACTCGGGAGTGGTGAGAGATTTAGCCATATGGGCTTATTATTGAAGGGAATAGTTAAAGCTCAGAGTTTGACTCTGAACCAAATATGTGAGAAAATTCTTGTTGGGGTGTATTGAAAATGTGTGATATGGCAAAGTCAAGTTTTATTCAGCAGGTTACAATGGCTTTAATCCTAAGCGTGGCATCAAATAAGATGAAACAAGTTTGTATCAATAATACGAATATTCCATTACTTGTACAGCACATTTCACATTAAGATATAACCTATTCATGCACTTCGAAATGACTTTGGATATTATTACCCTGGCTTTAGCTTAATGATTATGCTTCATTTATATATTTTAGTTTTTTATTTAAAAAAAGAAAGAGATATACCACAGTATTAAGCATCATAATTCATGAACCTAGCAGAACTAGATTTGAAAGAGGAAAGTCACCTCTTCTTGATCCAAATTTATTTTTCAGACCAGTTAAAAGTTTAGATGATTAAACTGCTTGAAGCGCACTCAAGATACATGCTGTAAATGCACCTATCACATGAAAAATCGAATTGTTATGAATTCTCGCTACCCCAAATAGCGATTCTGCCGAGATCCGGGGAAAATCCTGAAGTCCGCATTGCATTATGGGATAGCTTTTCGACATTACAGCTTCCTGTGCAGGCGTTCGTGATCACAACACTCTCTTTCACGGTAGAGTTTAACGGCCTTTTGTGCTAAAGTCACTAATTCTGCCCGAAGCTTTCCATTGCATATTATAATCTGTACCAATTACACTGATTGGCATCGATTTTAGCGTGCGTGAAAACTCTGCACAGCGAACACAGGCGCTAGCGCCAGCGGGATGGGACTCTATACCGGAAGTTGTAGTGACGACCCGAGAGAGTGAAAATTACCTCGTCTCGCGAATTTCGAGATTTTCGTACCTATTTAGGGTAGCGAGAATTCATCCTGAGTTTCATGACTTGTTTCTTCATAGGCAACAGGTTCGTGGGACAAGACTGTTCGGTTGTGGAGTTCCCGTGATTCTTGTTGCCTTGCTGTTCTCTCCGAGCACTCTGGATGGGTGCGGGCGCTGGCCTTCTCAAACGATAGCAACATGGTAGCCAGTGCAAGTGATGATGAAACGGTAAGAAACTTTCATGCCTTTCCCCCAAAACAGGATGATGCACCTGTAACCATCCAAGTTTACTAAATCACTGCAAGTGATTATGACATAATGAAACGCAGCGCGCGTAACAGCTGCACTGCTAAAGTCAGGGTAATTATGCTGCATTATTGTAGAGCGCTTAGAGACTTCTGATAAAGTAAGTGTTAGGCGCTATATAAGCAAATATAATTATTATTAATGATAGTACTTTCCAAGCTGATGAAGATTATGACGTGGCACATCTTAATCATTTTAAGATAATTTAATAATAATAATCATTTAAATAATGAGTCTTGGAAAATGTACTGATCAAAAGTTAGAAAGTTTGATAATAGCAGCATGATAGCCAGTGCACGTGATGGTTAGTAAACTTAATCATCTTCAAGAAAGCATGGTGATGTACCTATACATGTATGTTGTACTCCACATTTGGAAATGTCTGTCGACTATACTGACACAATATTGATGAAAATTTGTTGAGTGGACAGTGTATAATAATGCTATTTAAACATTGGAAATTATGAGTTTTTAAACATTTTGCTGACTGCGTAAGTTAGAAAGTGTAATGACAGTGGCATGGTGTGAGTACATGAGGACAAATGGTAAAAATAGAAGACAAATTAATATCTTATTTTGCAGTTGGAAAATCTTTTTGTCTTTGGGAAGTAGTAAATTTTATCTTTATTTTGTTATTAACTTTCCCTGTGAATTGTATGTAAGCAACATCATTTTTTTTCATTCATTAAATATTCATAATTGAGTGAATAACTGTAACACAAGAAAATTATCGGTGACAGATAGATCTCTTAAAAGAAACCATGAAATTTCTCAATCTAATTATTAATATGATATACCGGTACATGTATGTATAGATTTGTAAGAATTTTTTTGTTGGTGATTTAATTTGTAAACTCCAAGCACTTCAGCCCTTGGGCTACCTTGTGGAATATTTTACTAAATACCATTTCAATTCAAATCAATTCAATTCAATTAATCTGGAAAATAAATACTGGTCTTCCCACAAAGAAATTTTCAGAGGTTGATTTCTACCTCAATAAATGTATCCAAAAGTGAGGAAAAAATATAAGGAAATTTGTTTCAACTTTTACAATACAAGAATTTAGTGTCTAATTGACATCTTTTGACTTTTGACTGCGTACGCTTTCAGTGTTAATCTTTTACTTCTCTGTGATATTGATATGCAGGTCAAGGTGTGGGATGTAAGGACTGGGGAATGTGCAAAGACGCTTGAGGTAAGAATCTAGGATAAAGGTGAACTTTGGTACACAAATGGGCAAGTTTTGAGAGTACCTGTATTATCTGAATTTAGGTCCTGCTGTTACCTCTTTGTTTCAAGCCCCACTGCACTACTTATGGCTACCTGCGCCCTCTATATAGCAAACAATGCCCAATCGGTGACCGCTGGTCCCCCATGACCCCCATTTTCTTAGGTTAATTGAGAGCTGATTTGGTGACTTAACCACCTGTCAGTGACCTTGCAGGGTAGTCTAATCCCTCCTATAAACTAGTACAGATAAGCTTTAAGGCATTTTTCAGGTTTTATATTGCATAGAATGTAAAGGAATGAGACATGCAGGTTTCAGTTTAATTGGGATTAAAACAAGTATTTTCCCTAAAAACATTCAAGATAAAACTAGAAAATTAGAAAATTGCAAGAATTATATTTGAATATTTCCCATTTCTGCATTAAACAATGTTAGTAATCATGTTTTCGTCATGTGCAAGAAACTTTAGTATCAAGATGAACTAATATCAGTGCCAATTTGTATGTTTTCTTTTACATGATTATGACAGTTACCACTTGACTTCTTTCATTAAAGTAGAGGAAATGAAAATTACAGCACATATTGAACAAGTCGATTGGTACAAAGCAAGAAACAGAACTAGCTCATGATTAGAATGCTTCTCATCATTTTTGTTTGCTGCCATCTAGTGCTGAGATACATGTCATCGAGTGCAGCCAATATTTATTGCACTTTCCTATGTAATTGTGTCCAAACTTGTAGATGTACGAGGCTCTTTGTAAAGAAAAGGTTGATTCTTGTTTTTGTTTACAGAGTGATTTGGAGCAGCTACAGGCTTGCGTGTTCTCATCTGAGGGAGCACTGTTTGCATCCGGAGCTGCAGCAATGGCTGTGGCAGAGAAAAAGAAGAAGCCAAGTAAGCAGAGGGAAAATGAGGAGGAGGAGGAGGGGAAAAGAGAGATAGATGAAAGAACATTGGAGACAGATGATGATGGTAGCTGGGGCTAGAAGCTGCATGAGGTATCATGCTATAGCAGCATGCAGGAAGGAATATCTTTTGAAGTGACCAAGGAAAGAGATAGAGGACATTTGATATAGATAATGATGGTAGTTGGTGCTAGATGATGCTTTACGTGTTCTGCTACAGCAGAAGAGAGGAGAATCTTGGAAGCGATGAGAGCACATTATTTCAATGCCAGTATTCAGAATACTGCCTGGTTTCTGGTCCTGTAAATTCTTCTTTCAGGCTTTTCAAGACATCATAGCTCGAAGTCAAGAAAGAGGTTCAAATTTAGGCCATGGCTATAACCGTCAACTATGGACATAGAAATGCTTATACTGCCTGTTCATTAGCATGAGGACATGCACATACTCTGCTTATGGAGGTTCCCACCAGTGTATTTCCATTTTTTATAAAACCATTGGTACCATTTTAGGAATTAAAAAGTTTTGCGTCGCCCTAATCCCAAATTCATCACAGATTTGTTTTTCAGACACCTCTTGCCTTAATATTTACTACTGGTACCTGGGTTTGTAAATTCCATGAGCGAGCTGAGCAAGCGAGTAAATTTTTTTTGTTTGTAGTGGCAAATATAATACTATGTCATAAGGTTTATAAGATACAAAATTATATATCCGGGCACCTCTATTTCCAAATTTGAAGATTTGGGGATATTTCATCCTGTTTTTAATATTTTGTTAAGCGTGTGGGCAAAAATAAATCTTAACCTTGGTAAAAAATTCATTTATATAAAAAATGTAAAAACGCTCTAGATAAGATTATATCTGGGCACCTTGCTGCCTACAATATCCTGGTAGCGATCTGCTAGAATATCATCTTACAGGGGTATAATATTCATGCAAATGAGAGAGAGAGAGAGAGAGAGAGAGAGAGGGAGTGAGGGAAGGAGCTAGCTCGAGTAGAGGGAGAGGTAAATAGAGAGAGAGAGAGAGAGAGAGAGAGAGAAAGAGAGAAGGGGAGGAGGGAGGAAATTGGATGCAGAAAAGAATTGTTGATATCCTCAGTCAGATTGACAGAAAGTAATCTTTACTTGATGACTGTACAAACTCGACAAAGACAATTGCCAAAACTGACCCCACCAAAATCAGTTATTGACAAAACAAAATGTGATCAGTCTTTCAAATCTATGTTTGTTATTGTTCTTATAGTATGTTTATTACAGTACCTAATACATAAATCGATGTATCATCTATGTATCAAAAATAAAAATATTTACATACTTGAAATTGATAAATTACACAAAATCAGCTCAAGTAGTTTCAGTCCCTTTTTGTATTCATTGCCAAAAGAAATAATGTTGGGATTACATAATATGTAACTGTATGGTTCAAATATATCAATTTTATTCTTATTCCAAGATTATTCTGCTGTAGAAAATGATCAAGTAGTTTAAAGGTATGATAATACTTGTATTAAATTATGAATGTGTGAAGAATACTGTGTTATTGAGAAACAAAACGTGATGTCGTGATCTGAGTCTTTCAAATCTGTGTAATTTTAATGTTTGTGCTCATATTGTATGTTTACATAAGTAAATTATTACATAGCGATGTATCATCTATGAATCAAAAATATATACATTTATTTTCTTCAAATTGATATACTTTTATACATTCCATTTCACATATTTTCAAGTAATTCAATAAATAGAGCTTTATTGGTATATTTGAATAATCTTGCATCTATCTTCAAGAAACTCTTGTATCATTTTCATTCTTGTCCAAATATATTGTGAGAAGAAAGTGAATGATAACAGGTGTTGGAGAGAGAGAGAGAGAGATAATATATATTATAGAGAGAGAGAGAGAGAGAGAAGAGAGAGAGAGAGAGATTAGATATATATATATATAGAGAGAGAGAGATAGATATATATATATAGAGAGAGAGAGAGAGATATATATATATATAGAGAGAGAGTGAGAGATAGAGATATATATAGAGAGAGATATAGAGATAGAGATATATAGTTGAAATATTTAATAGTTGAAATATTTAATGGTTACTGAATCATCATAGGTTATAACAATAATGTGACAATGTCTTTACATGAGTATAAACATAAGTTAAATTACATTTCCACATTCAGTAAATCATAGAATATACGCTCGAAGAGGTGATGATACAGAAGGGCTACAGTCTAAGCGTGACAGCTTGATACGCTTGCAGCCCAGAAACATTTAAAATCATAACGATTGTAAAGTAAAGTAAATTACAAAAACATAATTGGGGGAAAATAACAAAAAATAAACAGTGACTTGCAACCAAAAAAAAAAAAATGGGATAGAGGTGCATGGGAGGGGGGATTTTCCTGCTATATCAAGGAAATGCTGAACAAACATATATGATATCATGTGTTAATTTAAGAGATTTGTCAATATTTGCTCAATAAAATTGATTTCACACTTTTCTTGAAAGTATATACTGACTTCAAGTTACGGATGTCACGGACAGTGAGTTCCAAATATCCGGACCACAATGTCTTATAGATTTCATAGCCATTGTTGTTTTAGGATTACATAAATGGTATTTATTTGATTGTCTGGTTGGGTATGTATGAATATTTCTATTCAAACAAAACATTGGTGGGAAGTGGGAAGGTAGGGAATCATTATGTAGACGGAACATGAACAGTGCTTTTTGTAAAAAGTTAATATCAGTTACTTTCCAGAGTTTTTAACCTCGCGAATAGGGGATCAGTGTGATCGCGATATCCAGCATTGGTACACACACGAATCGCTTTCTTTTGTAAAAGTAGCATTTTATCAGTATATTACTTTTGGAGTCTGCCCACAGTATATTGCAATAAGACATGTAAGGAAGAATCAAGGAATTGTATAGCATATATAGAATATTCAAAGGCACATAATGTTTTAACTTATACAAGTAAACCAACAGTGCGTGACACTCTCTTTGAAACGTAATGTACATGATCACTCCATTTCAGATTTTCATTGATGATAGTTCCAAGAAATTTAGTATTTTGTTTTTTCTCCAAATATTCACCATCCAAGACTATTTCAGGTATAGGTTTATCAGTTGCATTTTTCCTGCTTTGAAAATGGATATAATTAGTTTTTTCAGATTCAGAGACAATTTGTTGCTCCTAAACCACAAAGACAGCTTAGGTAGCTCGGTGTTCAGAATTCTCTGAAGTGATCGAAAATCGAAATTGGAGCAAAACACATTAGTATCATCAGCAAATATAATATATTGTAATGATGCAGCTGAGTTCGAGATATCATTAACATACAGTAGAAACAATAAGGACCGAGTATCGATCCTTGTGGGACACCACATTTCATAGGCAATAATGATGAATCTACAGATTCGTAGCTTACATATTGCTTTCTACCTGACAAATAATCATTAAACCAGTCAAGAGCAACTCCTCTTACTCCGTAATAATGAAGTTTGCTTGATAGTACCTTGTGATCAAGAGTGTCCAAATGCTTTGCTTAAGTCCATGAATACACCCAATAACATGCTTTCGAGACGCCAAAGCATTCGAAACCTTATCATATAATTGTGCAAGGGCTAAATCGGTTGAGTGGTATTTCCTGAAACCATATTGATCCTGATTCAGTAAGTCATTTTCTGTTAGAAAACAATATAGCCTATTGTATATAAGTCTTTCCAATACTTTGGACAAACTCGAGAGAATAGAAACAGGGCGATAGTTTGAGACTTGGGAAGAGTCATCCTTTTTGTATATCGGAACAACCTTAGCAATCTTAAATGCTTCTGGAAATGTACCTGTCGTCAGAGAGAGATTAAAAATATGCACTAGTGGGGTTATTATATTTCCTATAACTTGTTTCAAAAGATATGTGCTTATCCATCATGACCGTTAGCATAGCTTATTTTTAAGAGAACGTGCAATATTCAAGATTTCAATCAAGTTTGTTGGTTTGAGAAATAAACAAAATTATGGATAGATACTCATTTTCATTTATTCATTTATTTACATATTTATGATTTTTTTAAAACCTGATGTGCTGATAATTTAGACTACTATTGGTTATTTAATATTTTAATATTAATTTAGATTGAATTCATATAAATCAAATCCCCGATGCAGCCCGACACAGGCAGGATTAATGGAACACACGATGCAATGGTGTTTGCTGCATCTAGTGTCAAAGGCATATATTTGCAGAGTCAACCAAGCGATCATAATTTGTATACATGTCATGTCTCGTGTGCGTTTTGAATAATATATAATTATATAGTGTACGCATATACCATCAATTTGGGCAAGCATCCTGGAAAATGTGATTATTTGCCCTGAATGGCTTTTAAAAAAACAGTTTTTTTAATAGATATAGTGCTTATATCACGCCATTATTGGAGGGGGGAAGGGGGTGCATCATTAGGGGGCCTATTTCATGTTGTATGTCACGTGTACTGGAAGGTTAAAGGTAACATTTGTTTTGCAGGGGAGCTGTGCCCCTGGATCTGCCACTGTGTGAATAAAGGCCACTTCATTTTTTTCAAGATAGAGACATGGAAAATATATACATGTACACCTTTGCTAAATATATTACTAAAAATCTGTGTATATTTTTCAATCTCGGGTGTTCAGGACTCTGCATGATGAAGGCATACCATATGGTAGACAGAAATAACCGTCTGATATGGGTCATTTCTTTAATAAAACTGACATTTGTTGACATTCCCCATATACAGACGGTACTACAGAGGTCTTGTACCGTTTCGGAGGTCTAGTGGAGCAGACGTAGTCTCATTGGAACAACCGACGATTAGAGAGACTGAAGCTTTTGGTCTAACCATATGGCTGCTTTCATGAATTAAAACATACTCCTATATTTTGCTGGAAGAGGCAAGGAGGTATTCAGCAATGAGCCTCCCCCCCCCCCCCACCCACACACACACACACACGCACACAAACGCGCACACATTTTACCTGTTAACCGGTCACTCCGAATAGGCCATTTTCGTAATGTAATCAAATTAAATGCGTAATACTTTATTGAGTGCCTCGTTACAATTTTTTTTATTTACCTGTTGTTGCTCGGTAGGACAAACATATATGGCTTGTCCTACCCAGTGCCATTGATTAGGAGAGTTTGGCCAACCCGGTTCGAGTTGGACACAATATGGCGACTACTGCTTTGTTGGGCAAGCACAAAACAAAAGAATATACGCCATGTTGTGACCCAGTGAAATCAAGTTGGCCAAACTCTGTAAGGTATGCAACTCGCATGCTGAATACATAACAGGTGAATGAAATGATTTGTAACATGGCACTAATTAACATAGGTTTATGCATTAACTTTGATTACATTATGGAAATTCCCTATTGAAAGAAACCATTTAAAGACCGTCAATACTACTGGGCCAGAAGGGATTAGACCACACAGCGAGGTCTCACTGACAGGTGGCTATCTCATTAACTCAGCTCTCAACTAACATAAGAAAAAGAGGATCATGGGGGACAAACAGGCACCAATTGGGGAAGTTTTCTATATAGAGGGAGCAAGTAGCTACAAGTAGGACAGTGGGGCTTTAAGAGTATAATTTAGGTTGAGTGATCGGCCCCCCTTAAGACCTCTTCAAATCCATTTATTCACGGAGTGATTGTTGTTGTTATGGTCGACCTGCGATCGTAGACATATCTGGGAGCCCTTTCCCACGCACTTGATCCTCTCAAAAAAACCCTACTTTAAAAAAAAAAAAAAAAAAAAATCAACGAAATGAAGTGAATAATGCAAAACAAAAATAGGTGTGCTCAATAATAGACTGCTGGCACCAGCTCTCGCGTCAATTTAGATGAGGTACCTGCCAAATCACATTCTGGGATTATAGAAGAGTGTTTTTTTGTTTTTTCAATGGCTAAGCTGTAAATCTCCAGGCAATTTTAGTTGATCTCTTGAAACGATAAATCAAAGGAAACATTCACAAATTGTGAGGGCTACCCTCGCCTAACCAAATTATTTTCGGATTACAGAAAAGATTTTGAAGAGCAAATCTGGATAAGTGCAGACGATTTCAGTTGACTCTTAACTTCATAAATCTTAGGGAACGTTGAAGATTCTTGAGGGCATGGAATAGAAGAAGCATTTTTAACTGCAGGAAAACGACAATTTTTCCAGAATAAATTATATAAATGACTTTACTTTCGTTTGCACATTCAATTTCACAGCACAAACATTCTGAAATAAAACTGTAATGACTCGCTATATGTTTAGATAAGAAAGTGAATGAAAAAAAAGCGCTAATCAACCCGCAACAATTACCATCTCATACATCACTGAATGATTGCGCTTGGGTTTGGTACTGATTCATGATTTTATTTGTCACTTGTCATACGTGTGAAAAATTATGTACATTTACATTATTCACATTATTATCACTAACACATGAAAATATCACGGTGTAGGGAGGCAATACCTAAATGAAAGATTTGGGGTGTATGTGAGTGAGTGAGATCGAGAGAGAGAGAGAGAGAGACAGAGAGACAGACAGACATAAGAGGAGAGCGTGGGAGGGAGGGAGAGAGAGAGAGAGAGAGAGAGAGAGAGAGAGAAGAGGAGAGCGTGGGAGAGTTTCTTTTATACTTGTTCAATCTAAACTCCAATTCCTTTTCGTACATAAAATAGAAACAAATCATTTTCCCATTGTCCTAGCTTATACAAAACTAAAACATAAATATAACAAAACTTTTGTATCATTTGATAAACGAACATAAATACGACATAGTTCATTTTTCATAATATCACAATGTATATGACTTAAAGGTAAAGACCAGTATTGGCAACGCCCCAATTTCAAAAAATGAAATGAAGCTCTCATTACCAATCATGTGAAAGAATATGTTTTGACTAATACATGATGATAAAAAATTTGCCGGGAAACCGCCCCTACTAATTCATATATTTGGTAAATTTATTTCTCTCATGGTCTGGTGAGAGAGATAGGGTAGTCCCATATACATCTTTCTGTGTATAGTGCTTGTAACTTTACGAAGAATGAGCCAAATTTCTTATCATTTTGATGATTCCAGAACCTTGCAGATGCTAGATGCTAGATGATCGACCTTTTCCTGATCGATTTCCACAACGTTTCTTTCACAATGCAATCGCATGACCATTACTGGTCTTTACCTTTAAATATATCTCAACTACATAATAGGAAAATATTATCGCACTACACAGTTATTTCATCCCCTAAACTTGAACAATCATTTTTTTCCTCCAGAATAAAACTGAATAGGCTACGTCCATATTTCTCAACATTACAGTTATACAGAAATATGTATGAATCGATTCTATTCTAATTAGAATAGAAACACTCGTAAGAGGGGCACTTACGAGTAATCATAATTGAATAGACATTTTGACCGGTTGATGTATCTTCGGATATTAAAGCTGACTTGAATTTGCGGGTTCAAATTGATTGAATAGCTGTTCTATCCCCCAAAACGTTTCGGTTGTCTTTAGTTTAAATTGGCTTGTAGAACTTTTATCGCAATGTTCTGATGTAGCTGATTCAGGATCTTCTTTAGGGGAGGGGGCTCTTGGGTCAGCACCAAACATTATTTTGTCGATATTGATGAAACACTCTGCCGATGGCTGAAGAAAAGGATGCTATAGTTCGTCAGCTTTAGACCCTCTGTTAATGTGAATGTCGGCTTTGGGAACTTGGTCTTCTAGAATGTCTTTTCCCTTTTTGCGAGCTATAAAGAGAAAATTAAAGGTTAAAGAGCATTTCAGCAAGGTAATAGTTAGAAATAATTGTTTCCAAAAAGTTGATTATCATTTATGGATTCTTTACTTGCTCTTAGACGAATATTTCAATCTCAAAGAGACAGGTACATACTAACTTCCTTGAACTTTATTGGCCAAAGGAAATAAAAATTTCAAATTGAAACACAACATGTTCCTTATTCAGTTTCCCACATAATTTCGATGTTTGAACCTATCATGTGAAATAAATGAACTATAGTTTGTAGACTGCAATGTTGTATTTCTAATACTAATCAGTGTTTACATAAAAGTGATCTATACCATGCAAAACTGTATAGTGAACAAAAGCAAGAAACAAAACAAAACAACTATTAGTAATAATATACCGCTCAACGTGATTTGTTGTAATTAATGAAAATGCAGTTCGAAATAAAGTGGTAAAAGTCATTGAGCATTATTACTCTGCAGTAGATGATGGTTTGTAAAGCAATACACTCATATGAAATAATATGTAAGAGCGTGGTGTGCAATCTTTTCTTTAGTAAACTAAACAACTGTTTTGATGAAGGTAGCCCCCCCCCCCCCCCCCCATCTATATGATTATACTCTTACCGTCCGGTACGTTCCTTCGGCGTCGAGCGAATTCAGCCTCTGTAGAAATATGCGGAGAAAAAGGAAGAACAGTTTTATATCTCGAATGCCAATATTTTATATGTATAGGCTATCTGCAACCTCAGTCTGCACCAGAGCGTACCGCATTGTAACCTATAGCAGAGCTTCGCAAAATTCGTGCTGCTAAGTAGTTTTTATGTATTATTTTGTATTTGATTTACATATTTTATGACGTTATGCGTAGGGGGTTTAAAGAATCTAACTGATCATACAAATCGACCAATCATACACAAACCATTTGAGAAGAAAAAACACTCCACAGCAGAATATAATCGTTAACTATTTATAAAAGAAATCTGATGAAAGACTTTGGGAGGGGCAGCTAGGCTACATAGATTTAAACATAAGATAGACCTACACTTCATGAAGTATTTACACATCAAGGGGGTGGGGAGGGGGGGGGGGTGGGGGGGGAGGGGGTTCACCCAGGCCCAGCACGGACAAGCAAAGAGCAAAACGTTATTAGAATGCAGGCTGATTAGAATTGTCTTTTGGGGAGGTCCGTATCAACAGTGGCCAGAGAGAGAAGGAGAGAGAGAGAAAGAGAGAGATATAGAGAGAGAAAGAGAGAAAGAGAGAGAGAATGAAGAGAGGGGAAAGAGAAAGAGAGAGAGAGGGAGCACGGACAAAAAAGAGCAAAACGTCATTAGAATGAAGCCTGATTAACATTTTGGGAGGCCCGTATCAACAGTGGCGAGAGGAGAGAGAGAGAGAGAGAAAGAGAGAGATATAGAGAGAGAAAGAGAGAAAGAGAGAGAGAATGAGAGAGGGGGAAAGAGAAAAGAGAGAGAGGGAGCACGGAGCAACAAAGAGCAAAACGTCATTAGAATGAAGCCTGATTAACATTTGGGAGGGCCCGTATCAACAGTGGCGAGAGAGAGAGAGAGAGAGAGAGAGAGAGAGAGAGAGAGAGAGAGAGAGAGAGAGTACAGATGGAGATATAGAGGGGGAAAGAGAGAGAAAATAAGAGAGAGAATAAGAGAGGGAGAGAGAAAGAGAGAGAGAAAGAAAAAACCTCATCCGCACTCTTAATTCTGGTGTGATACCATTAATGACCTTTCAATGAAAGGACCTACGCCACGTTAGACCTACAAACACAGTGAGAGTCTTACCTGTCCCCTTCCATAAGCTCAGCCACCAGAAACATCGAGATCAAGAGAATCAGGACAAGCCGCCTCATCTTCAAGATGATTTTTTTTTCCTAGAGAGAAGATCAAATACCTGAAAGTAAAAGTTTAACAGAATCATAAACTTGATAAATTTATCTCTCTTTATTCTCAAAACTGTTCGAAATAATAAACCCATATTTCCATGTTAATTAAACTTTATATTTTACTCTACCTTAAACGTTGATCAGTGGTTCCTAAAACCTTTAGGACCTAAACTAGGAGTGCTGTTTTTCTTACATTACTTTCACAAATGAAAAATAAATCAAAATAAATCAAATAAATTGTCAAATGTTCTTTTAAAAAAGGGATTACCCTCTCAGTTTTGTGTAAGCCCCATATCCCCTGATTTCCACGCAACAGTTGGAGACATAAATCATGAAGTTCAAGGATGAAAGGCCAACAAAGTACAATAAACAATATTTTGCGGAGGAAGCGGGTTAGTGGTTTACAAAAACATCAATTAGAAATGCATGATTTCACTATAAGCGATTCCACCCGATTTTAAGTAGCACAATAGTTCGTGAAAAAGGCAAGAGTTGTGATCAAAGAAATTGTAAAATCTCTTCATAAATCAAGTAATTCAGACTGCGTGAGACTACAAATAGTACAAGCGCAGGGCGTGCACCCTCCCTTATCCTCAAATAGAAAGAATATTTTAAGTGGATTGTTTGGACGGTTCATGAGTTGCCATTCAACAAAAAAAAAATCGCAATATTGCTCGAACAGTTGCACACAAAGGCGTCATTTGGAGTAAGCTTATCACGTTCGCTAATTGGGATTCTGACCGTAATCAGGGGACGCCCCAGTAATTCAAAGCAATGGGCCACTTTCGTAATGTAAGCAAATACAAAGCGCAATCTTGTTACAACTTATTTCATATACTGTTATGAATAATTGTATTTCAATAGTCAGAATGCGAATTGCATACATTTATTGTTATTAGGTGGGGCAACCATAATACTTGCCCTACCTAGCAACACGAAACCTTCTTAATAAGTTGATATTATCTCAGAACTGTAATTGACCAATCACTGTGACTTAGTTAATTGATCAATAATGTCCTGAGAAGATATTTACCTTATTATGAAGAATGAATTATATTGTCACAAACATTTCATGAAAAAGAGGTAAGAAAATATATTCCAAATTAATGGGCAACAATGTATATGACTTGTTGCCATGTCAAGCAAACCTCTTGCAAATTCTCGTTCGTCAATAAGCCCAGTTACACGATTTGAGAGCACCATGATGCGAGGTTAATAACAGAGCAGGCAGACATAGTCAATTGCATTCTTTTGAACAATTTCTGATCTTCGGGCACCACGTTTAAAAAAAGTATACATAATTATTAGGTCAACCTTGAACTTCATTGAGATCAAGGAGATTAAAATCTCATTTTCAGGGATTTGTAATGGTCTCTAGTAGTACTCCCACACAAAAATGCCTGCTCATACAAAGAAAAGATAATAAATTGAAAATATTTCCCCCGGAGTAAACAGGACAACAACACAAGTGAGAAATAGGTGTTTTCATAGCTTGACTGGCCAAGATGAACCGGTGCGTTAAATGAAAAATTGCACACGACTCGCCCATTCACACATAGTTTATATCAGATCACACAAGAGATGAACTTTGATAAAGTCACCTTATACTCGATTACTATTCGGTTGTTCGAAACAAGTTCCAGCGACAATATTGCGCGATCAATCCTCTCATTGTACCACTCTGATCCTGACTTGGCACCCAGGTTGTACGACACTTGCTTGCAACAATAATTGCTCCGCGTCAATTTCGAAACTCCAACCCTATATACCCAACACTATACCTATACCTAATCCTAACCCAACCCTAATCCGATAACTTAGACGAAATAAAGACTGGACCAATATTTGTTGCAACTACACCCCTTTTTCTGTATAGTTTTGCTTGAGGGGTAGTTGTGAGTATGGAGAGGGGGGGGGGGGGGTAATTATCGGGATGACTGTCAGAAGAACGAACTTAGGGATTGTTTAATGGTGTTGTAGTCAAGCATAAGCTTTTCAAATTGTGTACCATTTATAGGGCCTATTCATACTGAGGTAAATATCGCCTAGTTTGGACCGCAGTCAACAGTGTAAATGGGCTTAGTAGTTATATTTTACTACTACTACAAGAACACTCGAACTTAGCAGTGGAGCCATTGTACCCATAGATACATTTGTGAAATACCTTTAAAAAGATGATCATGTAGGTCTGAAATTCTATCAAAAATTCCTTCATGCTCTGATTACTTTTAAAGGATTTCGAGAAGAAAAGAAAAAAAGTTTGAATATGCTATTGTACAAATATATTCTTTTCCTGCCATTTCTATTCAAATACACAATTGCACGTCCCTCAATTGGCAGTGATAATGAGTGCAGGGAAGAAAAGGCTTTCTAGTTTTTCTATAAGAGAAACCTCAAAGGAATGCCCACGCATGCCTACATACTTTGGACGCCCCTCCTTCATTTAAAGGCATCCGGTAACTTTGTCTCAGATTCTGAAACAAAATCCTGGATTTAGCTTATGCTGCAATAATAATTATAAACATTAAGGTCAGTCAGGAACCCATGACTTTTACAAGCCGATCGCCTGTGTCGTTATTAGATATTTATGATTGGAAATCGAAACCAATTTAGCGTTTGCCTAAGGTTTTCATAACACTACAGT
>JAVYIG010010449.1:0-69147 GCA_035222895.1 Strongylocentrotus droebachiensis | reverse complement strand
CCATGGTATCATCAGATTCACGGTCCAGCCTCCACCATCGGTGTCCATGTCGCAGTAGACGTTGAATGGCGTACCGACTCCACCAGGGTAGATACCGTAGATACCGCTGGTATTCACCCCACTGGCCCGGATGTCGGCACAGTCGTGTGGTTGTCCGGGAAACACTGAAGAAGATTCCATCGTATCTATGACGTGATAAATAATTTAAAGAAACGTCAAAAGAACAACCATGCTGAATACAAGCTGGCATTAACGCGACAGTATACGGTAATATAATACAATTGTCTCGCTATACATGGCAAGTATAAACCGAAAATAAATTATTACAAATAAACAATGGAGAACTTAAAACTATTACTTTGAGCCCTCTGACGGATACACTGAGTATAATGATAATATTCAATACTTAATTTTTACATCTGGTCTAAGTTTCTTTTGCAGACATATCCGTAAACACAATCGGACAATAATGGTTTTCCTTTTCTCATTCTCTCGCTATCTCTCATTATTTGTTGTATCTTCCTATTCTATGCAAATATGTAAAGGCACGTGGATTGGAAAAAAGACCCTCGGGTTATACTAGCTGATATTGGTCTCGTCCCGACATCCACGTGACTCTCTTCAAATCTTATTGGCTATTTTGTATTACATGTTTTTTTGATAGTTTTCTATGATAGTTCTCTCAATTATCAAAAAATAGAAATAATTCTTACAAAAGTGATGTAAAACAAAGAACGCCCCATTTGACATAAGTAGATAAACGGGGTCACCTTTAAGTACGACTTAAAACCCCTCTGCACTAGTTTGGCACGGCAAGTATACTGACGGGTGGTTATCTCATATCAAATCAGCTCCCAATTAACATAAGAAAAAGGGCATCATGGGGGATCAACGAGTACCACTTAGGAATTGCTGGCTGTATAGTACTAGAAGTAAGCTATTTACCGGTTTCACAATACGTCCGCTGAACAGGATGAGACTCCTTTCCAGGCTTTCCGAAAGAGCGATTTTTATCTACACGATTATGTCCTCTTTTGTGGAACTTCTTTCCCATCCTCAACGACTGATCTACAACTATCATCATCAAGTCCTGAAGCGTCTGGTGTATGGCAAATATGATTATATAATATTAATGATAATTATCATTATTACTAATTCATATTATTCATAATCATTATTACTAATTCTACAACTAGTCTTAATAATAACATTACTTATTGTTAGTATCAATATTATTATCATTAGTAGTAGTAGTCCTATTATTATTATTGTTATAAGCCTATTATCAGTATTATTATAATTACTATTTCTATTATCATTATTATTAGTTCCATTAATGAAATACTTTCAATTGATCATAATATTTTGGCGTGAACGAAATTTATTTACTAAGAAATATTAGCAAAATGTATTTGAGATCAAAGTATGACGCGTTAACCAAATAACGGACACTTAACGCTATAATAATAATTGTCATCTAATTCAATTCAATTCAAAGTTTATTCAACACTCTTCATAAAAAACATTTAAAACATACAAATACAGAATGGAGTTATATAAAAAAAAACAAAAAAAAACAAGAAAGTGATAACAGATACAATGGCAATTTATAAGAGCATTTGGGATAGGCAGAAAGGAGGGAAGTTCCTTATATAAAAGCCTACCCCTAAAAACACAAATACAGGAAAACGAGAACAAAAGAACAGAACAAAAAACAAAGAACATATTAAAACTTACTATCATACACGATTAGAGTATGCAGAAAATGTCAAAAAATTGCCCATACTATTGATACTGATTTTTATACTTGTTTAACAGAAATTGTTTATATTTAATTTTAAAAAGATTGAGAGTTTTGCATTTTTTAATTTCCTGAGGTATACTATTCCATATTAATGGTCCTTTAAAAAATAGTGAATTTTCATACAATTAAGTCGTTCTAATCTTGGGGAGGTGATAGTAAATGATGGTAAAAACTATATAATGCACGATCTTGCCTCAAGCTATTAAAAGCCTATACAAAAACACGAACGGATAGATCTTACAAATATGAAAGTGTGATTGGTCCACTATTCACAGCTCGCCACGTGATGTCGATTGAGAGCAGTGTAGCATATTTTACTCCTTGCTTCATACCGTATCTAAGCAACCCAGTTATGAAATGGAACTCACGCATACAATTTAAATCCAGTTTTGTCACGGAGTAGTGAATCATTTACATCATACATCATAATAATAAATAATAATAATAGGCATTTGTATAGCGCCGTCTATCTATAATGCTATTCCGAGGCGCACAAGAAAAAAAGAAAGAAAGAATGAGAAAGTTTGGACGAGAAAGTTCGGATGAGTGTCATAGTGCCAAGTACAGGTATTGTTAAAAAAAGATAGGATTTCAGCTTGGATTTAAAGGTCTCTAAGGAAGTTATAATTCTCAAATTTAATGGTAAATTATTCCAAAGACAAGGTGCTGCAGATGAAAAAGCCCTTTCATCACAGGCTACTCGTGTCTTTGGGATCTTAAGAAGATGCGGGTGTGATGATCTTAGACTACAAGCTGGTTTATAAGGCATAACAAGGTTTTGTAAATAGTTTGGTGCTAATCCGTTTACAGCCTTCCATGTGAGGAGAAGGATTTTGAATTCTATGCGCTTGCGGATTGGCAACCAGTGCAGCTTTTTGAGAACAGGAGAAATGTGATCATATTGAGATGTCCCTGATAAAACCCTGGCAGCTCCATTCTGAGCATGTTGAAGTTTGTCAAGATTGCGTGAAGTAATATTGAAAAGAAGAGCATTGCCAATATCTAATCAAGATAAATGCATGTGTAAGCAAAGCAGCAGACTTATGGTCAAGGACTTTTCGAATGCTATTAACATTATGGATGTTATAATACACTGATTGGCAGATCTTCTTCACGTGGGCATCCATGCACATGTTCTCGTCAAATATAACACCGAGATTTCGAACTGATGGAGCAGCCCGAATCTGAGAGTTACCAATCTGTATATTACGGTCCTTGATTAAATGATGTTGCGACTTAGAAGTAACTATAAGCAACTCTGTTTTACTCTCATTTAATTTCAACCTATTTATGAGCATCCATGACCTCATATCTTCTATAGTAGCCTGTAGACGATATGCCTGGCAGAAATTTCACTTGAAGGGTCGGATGGGTCGAAGGAAAGGTACAATTGTGTATCATCTGCATACAAATAAATGCTTACGCCATGTTTATGAGCAATTTTCGCAAGAGGACTAGAATACATGCTAAAGAACAATGGCCCGACGACTGACCCTTGCGGCACACCAAAAGGAATCTTAACGGGAGATGACAAAGTTTCACCGATTTTAACAACTTGTGATCTTTATCGAGATATGATGCTATCCAGTCGAGCACAACCCCTCCAATGCCAAAAGACTTGAAACGATTCAGTAATAATTCATGGACAACAGTGTCAAAGGCTGATGAAAGATCAAGCAATACCAGAAAAACAGCCTTCTTGTTATCAACAGCACGAATAATATCATTTTAAGTCGGACAAGGGCAGTTTCTACCCCATGGCCCTTCCTATTATGCAGATTGGAAAGATTGCAAGATTATACATGCAAATAGAGGACCGTGGAAACATCTGTACGCTAGTACGCAGTTTTGGGAGGTAGTTTTATTCAAGTCTCAGTGTACCGTATACGATGGAGCGGCTCTTTTCGTCTTTATGTATACTGACCCTATTTCACATCAATTTACTTAACCCTAATAAGGCCGGGGGGCATTATGCCCCCCCCCCCCCCTCCACGATTTTTCTGATTGTTCGAGAACGCATATAGATGGCGCCTCGCCGCTCGCTGACTTTTTTCTTTAGAGTCTTGCGCGTCTTAAAAAAAAATTTTTAAAAAATTGGACCTATAGTTACAAGGTCACGTGACCTTTTGTCTTTGCATGTCAGCCCAAAAATCGCTCATTTTTGTGATTTGTGTACAAAACATATGGAAATGTGAGTTTTCCTAAAAAAAGATCAAACATTGGTTATTGGGTCTTGTTTAAAGTTTAGGTAGTTGTTTTGGGAGTCAAAATAGTTGAATTATAGGAAGAAAGGAAAAAAAACAAAAAAAAACAATAACATAAATAAGTTTAAAAAAACAATGAAATACATAAGAAATTATCAAAACAAGAGATAACATAAGGAATAAGCTGGCTCTTCCACATTTTTTTTTGTCGTATTATTGTTTCAAATGGTCTAATGAATATATGTAGTGAAAAAGAATGCTTAAATATGAATAATATAGGATTTATGGGTAAAAATGTGATTTTATGACGTTATTTGCCTTTTACCATTAATTAATTTATTTGCATAAATTACCATACCATAAATTGTTATACTTTTAGACTCAGTGAGTAGTTCGTCATTAGAGAAGAAGAATATCGCAGTGTCATTTCCTTATCAAGATGGAGTAAACTACAATTTAGTCACACATCTTGATCTTCCTCCTCTACTGTGACAGTCGCTGATTCCACGATACCAGACTCTGTGGCCCTGTATAAAACGCTTACAGGTACCACCACCTCAAAGTTAAAAGGCACCTCCTCGCCCACGAAGAGAGACGCTCCATTTTCGAGGATAATCTCGATAGGATATCTGAAAATGAACAAAACATACATTTAAACAGACACTATACCTATTAAATAATTTTAGCAATCATCACAAACGATAAATAAGGACCGTTTCTCATACATCACACAGCTACGTGAAATATTCAGTTTTAATAGCAGGGCCAGGAAATTAATGCCAATCACTAATATATATATATATATATATATATATTTATATATATATATATATATCTGATGACACAGAAATTTCGATTTCTCAAAAATCATTAAAGAAGAACTTCAAAGATTTCTTCATTAAATAATATTTATGTCATCAAAAAGCTTAATTCCCCCCAAAACAGAACGCTCATTATTAAGCCAAAACACATTAATGGTAAAGACAAAATAGCGGAGTAAAAATATGTTGTATCATCAACCGACTTTGATAGCATGAGGATTTAACTATTGATGAAATTAGAAGGGGGAAGGTAATCATAGTCATGTGATTATTCGCGGCTCCCATATTTGGGATGAGGTACTTTATTGCCCCTCCCCTATAGTATAAAAATGGGAGGAGCCTATCAATGTAGGAGCACTGCTTATATCTCCCTGTCACTGTAGTCGTGGGTGGGTATGCAGGGGGAGGGGCTATATGAAGATGAGGTCCAGCGTTTCCCCTCCCCTCCTAGCTTACAACAAATAATGAGAGGAGCAATTGATTGAAGCTCCTCCCTATCTGTTGTGTTTAAGGATGACTATACAGGGGAGGGGTAAAATTCTGACATATTTTGCCTTTTGTTATCATCCATTGGCTCAGGGTGGGGGTATGTGCCCTATCACTGTTCTCTAATACTTTTTGTTTTGCTCAACTAGGAGGGCCCCCATCCTCACCTCCTTCAATTTCTTTTGGTAAAATACTTTTCTTTTATGACCAAATGCCCCAGCCCTTTATGGGCGAGGGCACACTTAAGTTGCACAAGAGAATCCCAGTATACCGTACTTGCCACCTGTAGTTTAAAAAGAAAAGAAAGAAAGAAGAAGAAAAAAGGTGAGGGTATTTCAATGCTAAACAATCCGCTGTATGAAAACAATATTCATGTAAATGTAATATCTTCATTGTTATGTAAAAAGCATCAGTTAAAAGGAGGCATTGACTTGTGTCAAACATAAGACAATTCGAGGAAACACTATAAATGCCTCGTATTCCCCTCTCCCACATATTCTGCTAACATCTTTTAATCACACCTTGAACATAAAAATATGTTGTAGTAGTGGAACATTGATTACCAGTACAACAAACAATGTTGTATGGTAGGAAACTGTCTACCAATACAAATATACACTATCCTATAAATATACAGCGGATGACACTATACCAGCCATACATTATTTTAACCATGGAGGCAACAAATATTATTCATTACAGCTTTCATTATATAACTCCGTTTCCCGTAAATATATATCATATTTCTGTAAAGTGCTGTTAGAGACATCGCAGATTTACAGGCACTACAGTATTATACCATCTGATGACCACCTTTTTAAGGGGTCATTTGAATATTCTAAATAGTGTAAGATTTGTTTTCAGATGAACTAAACAAGGAGCAAAAATTGCCATTTACATGAACAGGCAACTTGCCTGATATATCTCCCTGTAGTAAATAGCAAGGTACGACTGCTCAGTGGGAACGTAAAATGTTATAATAGTTAAAAGAATGAATGCAATATGCGGTATAGCTACACTTGTGACAGTTCCTAACTCACCAGTGGTACACACGTATGCATCCATGGACACTGTACACAGACCAAACCAAGCTAACAATTAGCAAGCTTAGACCAGGCTTCAGGAGGACTTGGCTCCTGGATCTGTTAAGAGGAGAATGTGGGACCTAACAAATATAGAATTATATGGGATCTAACAATTTCCAACATGCTACGGAAAATTAGAAGTGTCGTTAACACAATATCAGGTATTTCATTTATCCCTTTAAAGATATAAATGCATGAATATATAAACAGCAATCTTGCGTTGCCTTTTAAATATTTCACATCCAAATCAAGAGTAATATCTCTCTTCCACATCAAAGGATTCAGCTATATAAAAACAATCAACATTATGATAACAAGTAATAGTAATTATCCTTGCTTATATAGCGCCTAACACTTACTTTATCAGAAGTCTCTAAGCGCTCTACAATAATGCAGCATAATTACCCTGGCTTTAGCAGTGCAGCTGTTACGCGCGCTGCGTTTCAAGGAATAAATTCCTACCAGGTACCCATTTGCCTCACCTGGGTGGAGTGTGGCAAATGTAGATCAATGTCTTGCCAAAGGACATTAATGCATATATAGCATGATTACTAGTATGACAACCAATGTCGATGTTAATGAGTAAAAAAATAGTATGAATTGGGTAACCAGCAACCATGCCATAGTTGTGATGGAATCTATAGAAAAGTATTAAAATATGATAGCTACATTTAAAATTCATGAATACAACGAGAGAGAGAAAAAAAAAGGGGGGGGGGGCTATTGCTTAATCTGAAACCTATGATAGCAGTTTAAAGTATATAAAGTATACATATTTATACACTGTATAAGTGTTATTGTAGTATAGAGAGAGAAAGAAAGAGGGGTACATCTTTTGATTTGAATATGATGTGCAATAAACAATGGAATTTTACATTTAAGTATGGATAACAGAGAGATGGTCGTTCTTTTCAATTTTGATGTACAGTGTTTAAAACAAAGGAAACAGTATGTTAATAAGCCAAAAAGTGTACAATTCATAGAATCTGCTATGAATCTGCTGGAATGTACTAAACAACAATTATCAAATGAGTAAATACAAATTCAAAATCATAAAGAACAGAAAGATCAGAACTGATTTTATTATTTACTATATAAATCTATGTATCCACATATTATTTGCTAGTTTATCTAAACTACGCTACCATCGAGAACTCTTTAAAAACGCCACACTCGCGCGTGCCCCACCCCCATACATCGCCTTCCCAGGATTCACGTGCGCATCGCACGCCTGCCATTCATCCTCTTTCACGAGCCTCCAAAGACAAAGCTTCGGACATGTTGCCCGCAAGGAGAGGGGACGGAGGGAGGGACATATATACGTAGATACATAGATTTATATACTAAATAATAAAATCAGTTCTTATTTTTCTGATTTACCACAATAAATCAATGTATCTACCTAGCTATTATTTGCTAGACCAGCACACAAATGGACCGGGAGGCATGTCCCGAACAAGAAGGAGGTTACTGGGGAACAATTGCAGCCAAAACCGCCCGCAGGGACGCACTTTCAAACAACACCTCCTCAGAGGTGACGTCCCCGAAGATAAAATGACGTAAGGGAATTGGGAGACCGCCAAAACGCGGCCTTCAAAATGTTATCCAAACCCACTCCCTGGAACAACGCCCAGGAAGTACCCCTACATCTGGAATTATGGGCACTGGCCCTGCCCTCTGCGAACAGGGCCTCAGGACCCGCCGCCTGAATAGCGTCCACTATCCATCTGGAGATGGATTCTCGCATTAGAAAAGAGCTCCCGCGAAATGAGGAACAACTGGTCATCCTTTCGATGAACCTTAGTCCTATCTAAGAACCACTTGAGTGCCCTGATGGGGCACCAGACCTTGTCCTGAGCGATCGAGGAAAATTCCGAAAGAGGACTGAGGAAAAACCTCCATCGATCCGGAGGAAGGTCGTGGGACCAACCAAACTCCCCACCTCTCCCACCTGATATGGCCGGGGGAGGTAGACAGCGCATGGAGCGTACTCGATCCTCCGCTGTCCGGAAGCTATTACCATGCCACTGGGCATGGTGGCTCAGTGGTTAGAGCGCCCGCCTCATGAACGGGAGGTCGTGGGTTCGAACCCCGGCCGAGTCATACCAAAGACTTATAACAATGGGACCTTCTGCCTTCTAGCTAGGCGCTCAGCATATTAGATTGGAGAAGGGTAGTAATAACATATTATGTTATGCAGGGCCCGCTGGAAGAGCAGTTTCATAACTGTAGTGGCTACCCTGGGTAAATAAAACGTTATTATTATTATTATTATTATAAGGAAAAAAGTTTTCAGCGTCAAGTGAGGCCTTAGACAAAGGCTCAAAAGGAGGCTTTGCCAAAACGTCCAAAACCTTCGGAAAACTCCAAGCAAGAGCCAGCTTCGGAATAACTGGCCACTGCAGAAAAATAACGCAGTAACTTAAACAAGAAATGGGAGATAACCCCCGAGCCGTCCGGAAACCAGACATGAGAGGCGGCGAGGGCCGAACGGTAACCACGAAAAGTGGAAGGACTTACCCTTGTCAAACAAGTAAATCAAAATCCAGCTATGACACCTATCAAAGTGTACAGGTAAGACCCCGAGGGCTCCAAACGAGAGTTGTAAAGGGTCTTCGTGGAATCCCTACGACTCTAGACTATAAACTGCGAGGCTCTCTCAGAGAGTCCAGTCATAGCGTACTCCCCGACACCGGCCAAGCGGGAGAGGGAACAGATGTCCGCAGCAAAAGGGACAGAAACCAGAAACACTGAACTGAAACCAGCCAGAAACGGGAAATTCGCCGGGGAGCCCGTTGCCCCAAACATCAGCGACGGACACTGATTACCCTCCAAATGAGCAAGGGAACTGTGTCCAAGAGATAAATCCCCCGAAAAGACGACACAGCAGCCCTCAAGGGCTGGTCAGCCGCATGACTAGGCTTCAATGAGACCTATCACAGATGGCGGGGCCATCCGCGAGAAGAGTCACAGGCATAGCCGTCATTTAGGAAAACCCCAGAGGGGAAGGGGGAGTCCCGATCCAGCTACCCACTCCTCTCCTGGAGGTGTAGCAAAAGAAGCTGGAGAAGAGAGCTTAACCATCACCAACGGGCAAAAAGCCCGAGGAGAAATGCCAACCACCGAACAGAAGCCCAGTCTGAGCGGCTAGAGAACACACCGACTGAAGTAACACTTAGCTCAGTATTCTCTACCTTGGCCCAGTCGGCAGCTGGACGTCAGAACGCTTGCGCTTCTTACCCGCAGGTACGGGAGAAGAAGCGAGTATAGCGGCCATACTAGACTTCGTAAGCCCAGAAATAAGCTCAGTGTGACCAGGACCGACCCGCTCCACTGCGCCAGAGGCTCATCAATCAAGACACGGGAGCCTCCGTGAGACCGGCATCTTTGTGTTTCACGAACGTGGATTAGACCACGACGTGGGTGAAACCGGGGCCACTCCCAACAATAAATTGGCAAGTCGTTGCATCGCAACAAAGCCCTAAGACACAGAACTTGACCCAAAGGTGGAGCTAAGTGTGATTATTTCTACATAACTTACCCATCCTAGGGTGGCGCCCGTTAAAACTAGAACGGGAGGAGATCGCCGGAGAAGGGAAAATCCTCCTTACACACAAGATACCCGTCACCGGAGTGGCAAACCCCCATGAGCGGTATTCCCGCGGAAGGAGAAGGGCAGCCTGGGCCGTACCTGGCAGAGCCAGTGTGAAGGCCTCCGGTAATTAAGACTCTAAGAGAGTCTGTACGTCGGCTGCCAACCTGACTCTGAAAGTCAACTACGTGGAGAACCTGGCCCCGAGGGGGCGGGCGCAACCACGATCATTAATCTCCTCGCCGGGCGGCGACTGAGATAGGAGGGGCAGCTTTAGCCAGGCAGAGCCGCCTGGAAAGACCAAAACCGGGAACCAAACCAGTACGAGAACAGGATCCTGAGTATCAGGAACATGTAAACAAGTCTGGGTACCAGAAGGGGACATCCAAAATATCCATGCAGGCAACTGGTACCAGATCAAGCCACCATGTCGGGACTGGACCGAACCTGGACAAGGTAAGACCGGACCTAGGCCATGGACGCCCGTGTACAGAAAAGAGTAATAAGAATTGTTTGTAATACTCACTATCTTGCGCATACAGATGTTCTTTTTTATAATAGTAGTGTTTTGAAAGTTAAAGATATTTATCATTTACAACTAGGAGCTCTAATGTATGAATTGAATGCAGGTCTACTACCAGTAGCCTTGGCTAGAATATTTAAGAAAAATAACCAAGTTCATAGTTATTCCACACGTCAGGCGCAAGCATATCACTTGCCTCTTGTTAGAACGCAATTTGCCCTTACTACTGTGGGGTCCACTGGACCTAGGTTTTGGAATTCCCTTGAACCAAGAATAGCGCAATCAGTCAGTATTTATGTATTTAAGCGCAAACTGAAGTTACTATATTTGAGTCGATATCGTCTAGATTTATAGTTGTGATCAATATTTAAGAAAGTTAATTACTATATAGGTCAGCATAATTCTACTCCCATCTATTCATCTGTCTGTCTTTTTTTGTTTTTGTCTGTGTTTCAGTCCTGTTGCTCGTTGTATTTTCCTGTTTCTCTTGTTTATAGCCATTATTTAGTAGTCAGTAGATTTTATTATACTTATTTATGTTTATATTTTATCAGTTGTTTAGTTAGTTTAGTTTTGTCAGCACTTAAATGTATGCATTTATTCTTATCTGACGAGTTTTGTTCTTTTAGGACGTATTCATAAGCTACTCATGAGGGACCTTAAATCCACAAGCCTTGCTTTCAACCAAGGTCACCTCATCTTTCTTTTGTAACGCCATTATCTGTAAACTTGTTATATTCATGTCATATTTGTAAAGTGTGTTATGAAAGAAAGATAAATAAAACTTGAACTTGAACTTGAACTTGTGTCCAAAGGCCAGACAGAGCCGACCGCACTCAAATTTCTGCAAAAATACAAATGTGACTTGGGAACCCGTACCATCAAATTATTAGAAATTAAAAATGAGGACGGAATTCAATACGTAAAAAGAGCTAAGCCTAACGAAAAAAGGACAAAATCCTTGATTTTAATGTGACTCGGCTGTATACGATGTCTCTAGCGGTAGGCGAGAATAGAAAGAGGATGAATGGCGGGCGTGCGATGCACACGTGAATCCTGGGAAGGCGATGTATGGGGGTGGGGCATGCGCGAGTGTGACGTTTTTAAAGAGTTCTCGATGGTAGCGTAGTTTAGATAAACTAGCAAATAATAGGTAGATACACTGTACATTGATTTATTGTGGTAAATTAATGTAATATAATTAAGACATGAAACATTCGCATATGTCTACTTATTAATGTCTAAAATGGATAATGGGAATAATGTTTAAAAATAAACCGGACGCAGAATATCCACAAAAGTAAATCAATGTCAGAAGTAAGAACTACACACGATACTTACAGATAGAGATAATGGTAATAGGATATTTCATCCTGAGTCTGATTAACAGTATTCACAGAAGCAAAATCAAGATGAGAAATAACCATTCACAGGAAGAGAGGGAGAGAGAGATTGAAAGAGAGAGAAAGAGAGATAACTAACTAACCGTTGAAATAGAGTTGATAAACGGTATTCAACAAAGCAATTCGATATACTTGATAAGTAATAGTTATGAAGTATAAGAGAAAATGGAAAGTCGTATATATTGTTACTTGAAGCAGATATACAATATATTTATTCAAAGAAACAAATCTAGAAGTTTATTATGCATGATTTGTAGAAAAGGAGTAATATAAAGAGCCCGTAGGCTCATTATTCACAGGTCACCATCTCCCAGTTAGTAATTACCTACACCTAACACCATCAATACCGAACAGAGATACTGCTTAATATTTTAATGTTAAAAAAAAAATTGAACCTAACTGGGCGTGCCGTTCTCCTACAATTTAAGGGACAGTTCCCCGTAGGCTCATTATTCACAGGTCACCATCTCCCAGCCATTAACTACTTACACCTAACACCATCAATACAGAACAGAGATACTATTTAATGTCTTAATGTTGAAAAAATAGAACCTAACTGGGCGTGCCGTTCTCCTACAATTTAAGGGACAGGGCCCAGTAGGCTCATTATTCACAGGTCACCATCTCCCAGCCAGTAATTACCTACACCTAACATCAAGAATACCGAAAGAGATACTACGTGTAGGTAATTACTGACTGGGAGATGGTGACCTGTGAATAATGAGCCTACTGGGCATGTTTTAATGTTAAAAAACAAAATATAACCTAACTGGGCGTGCCGTTCTCCTACAATTTAAGGGACAGTGCCCAGTAGGCTCATTATTCACAGGTCACCATCTCCCAGCCAGTAATTACCTAAACCTAACACCAAAAATACCGAACATAGATACTACTTAATGTCTTAAATTAAAAATAAATAGAACTATATATAGCTAGGCGTGCCGTTATCCTACAATTTAAGGGACAGTGCCCAGCAGACTCATTATTCACAGGTCACCATCTCCCAGCCAGTAATTACCTACATCTTACACCCTAAATACAGAACAGAGATACTACTTAATGTCTTAATGTTAAAAAAAATAGAACCTAACTGGGCGTGCCGTTCTCCTACAATTTAAGGGACAGTGCCCAGTAGACTCATTATTCACAGGTCACCATCTCCCAGCCAGTAATTACCTACACCTAACACCATAATTACCGAACAGAGATACAAATAAATGTCTGAATGCTAAAAAAACAGAATATAACCTAACTGGGCGTGCCATTCTCGTACAATTTAAGGGACAGTTCCCCGTAGGCTCATTATTCACAGGTCACCATCTCCCAGCCAGTAATTACCTACACCTAACACCATAAAAACCGAACATAGATACTACTTCATGTCTAAAATTAAAAATAAATAGAATCTAGCTGGGTGTGCCGTTCTCCTACAATTTAAGGGACAGTGCCCAGTAGGCTCATAATTCACAGGCTACCATCTCCCAGCCATTAAATACCTACACCTAACACTATAATTACCGAACAGAGATACAACTTAATGTCTTAATGTTTTAAAAAAAATGAACCTAACTGGGCGCGCCGTTCTCCTACAATTTAAGGGACAGTTCCCAGTACGCTCATTATTCACAGGTTACCATCTCCCCATTTCCCAGCCAGTAATTACCTACACCTAATATCAAGAATACCGAACAGAGATACTACGTAATGTCTTAAATTTAAAAAAAAAATAGAACATAGCTGGGCGTGCCGTTCTCGTACAATTAAAGGGACAGTTCCCCGTAGGCTCATTATTCACAGGTCACCATCTCCCAGCCATTAACTACTTACACCTAACACCATAAATACCGAAAAGAGATACTACTTAATGTCTTAAATTAAAAAATAAATAGAACATAGCTGGGTGTGCCGTTCTCCTACAATTTAAGAGACAGTGCCCAGTAGGCTCATTATTCACAGGTCACCATCTCCCAGCCAGTAATTACCTACACCTAACACCATAAATACCGAACATAGATACTACTTAATGTCTTAAATTAAAAATAAATAAAACCTAGCTGACAGTGCCCAGTAGGCTCATTATTCACAGGTCACCATCTCCCAGCCAGTAATTACCTACACCTAACATCAAGAATACCGAACAGAGATACTACTTAATGTCTTAAATAAAAAAATAAATAGAACATAGCTGGGCGTGCCGTTCTCCTACAATTTAAGGGACAGTGCCCGGTAGGCTCATTATTCACAGGTCACCATCTCCCAGCCATTAACTACTTACACGTAACACCATAAATACCGAACAGAGATACTACTTAATGTCTTAAATTAAAAAATAAATAGAACATAGCTGGGCGTGCCGTTCTCCTACAATTTAAGGGACAGTGCCCAGTAGGCTCATTATTCACAGGTCACCATCTCCCAGCCAGTAATTACCTACACCTACCATTAAGAATACCGAACAGAGATACTACTTAATGTTTTAATGTTAATTTTTTTTTAAACCTAACTGGGCGTGCCGGTCTCCTACAATTTAAGGGACAGTGCCCAGTAGGCTCATTATTCACAGGTCACCATCTCCCAGTCAGTAATTACCTACACCTAACATCAAGAATACCGAACAGAGATACTACTTAATGTCTTAAATAAAAAAATAAATAGAACATAGCTGGGCGTGCCGTTCTCCTACAATTTAAGGGACAGTGCCCAGTAGGCTCATTATTCACAGGTCACCATCTCCCAGCCAGTAATTACCTACACCTAACATCAAGAATACCGAACAGAGATACTACTTAATGTCTTAAATAAAAAAAAAAATAGAACATAGCTGGGCGTGCCGTTCTCCTACAATTTAAGGGACAGTGCCCGGTAGGCTCATTATTCACAGGTCACCATCTCCCAGCCATTAACTACTTACACCTAACACCATAAATACCGAACAGAGATACTACTTAATGTCTTAAATTAAAAAAAATAAATAGAACATAGCTGGGCGTGCCGTTCTCCTACAATTTAAGGGACAGTGCCCAGTAGGCTCATTATTCACAGGTCACCATCTCCCAGCCAGTAATTACCTACACCAAACACCAAGAATACCGAACAGAGATACTACTTAATGTTTTAATGTTAAAAAACAAAATTTAGCCTAACTGGGCGTGCCGGTCTCCTACAATTAAAGGGACAGTGCCCAGTAGGCTCATTATTCACAGGTCACCATCTCCCAGCCAGTAATTACCTACACCTAACACCATAAATACCGAACATAGATACTACTTAATGTCTTAAATTGAAAATAAATAGAACCTAGCTGGGCGTGCCGTTCTCCTACAATTTAAGGGACATTGCCCAGTAGGCTCATTATTCACAGGTCACCATCTCCCAGCCAGTAATTACCTACACCTACCATCAAGCATACCGAACAGAGATACTACTTAATGTCTTAAATTAAAAAATAAATAGAACCTAGCTGGACGTGCCGTTCTCCTACAATTTAAGGGACAGTGCCCGGTAGGCTCATTATTCACAGGTCACCATCTCCCAGCCATTAATTACCTACACCTAACACCATAAATACCGAACAGAGATACAACTGAATGAAGGAATTCTAGCCCCTTACTGGGCGTGCCGTTCACCTACAATTTAAGGGACAATGTTAATGTTCTAAGAGGAAAGTAAGATAAGAGACAGGAAATATAATAACAGACAAAAAGATACATGTAAGAGAGAAAGAATAAAGAAATAGAAAAGGGGATACAAATATAGATACAGAAAGAAGAAAAATATGGACCGAGACATAAAACTACAAACAAATAGAAAGATAAAATGATTAGAAAGAGGAAAGTTAGATAGAAAAAGTAAAAAATAACTGTTTGCATTCGAATACTAAGGCCCGAATTCACAAAGGAGGTTTGTTGACAAACCTAGGTTTATCTGCGTCATATGACGCGTTTCGACGGGTCTTTTTTACAAACCAGGTTAATTCTGGCCTGAAGGTCTTTTCAGAACTACGCTCTGCACTCTTACACCTAAGTAATCTCCTCACAACCTTCTCAATCTCATTCACCGTTTACTTCCTTTCCTTTTCTACCTCCATATGACCTCATTTTTGGTGTACAAACTACATGGTATCACCGAAAGCCTCGAATCGTTAATGACATACAATATTCACCATAGAAAAACATTCATTCAATATTCTTGGAGGGTGTAAAGAGCTATCAGAGAAACCTACAATATCGAGAATCATCCCTGCTGTAATGGAGAGAAGGGTAAATCAGACAGAGCATTGGACAAGATAAACCGCTGCTAAACAATGCTGAGAACGGTTAGACAATACTTAAAGTGACTCGGTAACATTGTTGAAAGTTTATCACAAAATTGGAATTTTCTTTTTTTACTGTACTAACCCTCTAACGTGCAAAAAAATCCTGAAAAAAATTATCAAACCACAAAGATATCTATAGTTTTCTTTGAAGGTGTCACTGTGCAACCCCCTCAAACAGTGATTAACAGTAAATTCTCCCAACCATTTTTGAATTTCCCAACCGTTTTCCATGAAAAAAAACACAAGACAGGCTATAAAAAATATTTCAACACTTAACTAAAATGTAATTAAATTGTATTAATCTAGTTGGGAGAATTAAGGAATCGATCAGATCAGTTTTCCCAATTGATATCATTACTAATGGTCCGTTTTCACTCAAACTTTCAAATTATCTTTAATTGTAAATTTAGCATTGAAGTCACTACCTAAGCACCGCTCGCTTTTTCTCATCTGAACAATGTTACCAAGTTCCTTTAAAGACTAAAAGAGGGCAAAACAACTTTCTGTAGATGTTATATACACTCTAAGAAAAAAGGGTGCAAAAAAGGGTGCAAAATAAGAGTTTGCACCTTTTACATAAAAATGAACCCTTTTGAAGGAAAAGGGGTTCAAAAAAGGGTGCAAAATAGGATTTTGCACCCTTCCTACAAAAATGAACCCTATCGCCCAAAAAGGGTGCAAAATAAAAGTTTGCATATTGCATGCATATTCATGATTACTTTACACGTGTTCACCTAAAAATACATTTATCCTGATTTGTTAAACAAATTATAACAATGCACATCAATTTTGTGATTTGAATTTTCCATCGGCAATCATTAAACAAATAGATTATTTTGTCTGATCATGTTACAATTACATTCACGTTTTAGCAATAGATAAATTGGTTATATGATTACTAACCAATAAACAACATTATGTATTTGTGTACGAGCAAATATCACGAGTATTCTTCGAGTATGGAAGAAGGATTGCACCTTTTAAAGGGTGCAGGACTGAACCCCTAAAGGTGCTGCTATTGTATCGGTTTGCACCCCTAAAGGAGCAGGATTGAACCATTAAGGGTACTAACATGTCTCCTAAAAGGTGCAATCTGGCACCCTCCTTAAAGGGTGCAGGATTTAACCCCTAAAGGTGCTGCTATTGTTGCATCGGTTTGCGCCCCTAAAGGTGCAGGATTGAACCATAAAGGGTACTAACATGTCCCCTAAAAGGTTCAATCTGGCATCCTTTTAATGGGTGCAGGATTGCACCTTTAAAAAGGGTGCAGGATTTAACCCCTAAAGTTGCTGCTATTGTTGCATCGGTTTGAACCCCTAAAGGTGCATAGTTGCACCATTTTTTCTTAGTGTGTACAGTGCAACACTAATTATTTTATTTTCTACAAAGATTTATGGAGGGGGTAATATTATGAATAGGATAGAGGAGGGAGGTAGTATATGTCTTGCTTTGAATCGAATATTCAAATATGCATGTCAGAATTTGATAGGCCATGTGAAAAGTGATAGGGTGTGCATGGAGGTACTTTTGTTAAACATTTTAAGTAGGGTTATTGATGGAGACTTGAGAAGACAAGCAGAGAGAGCTAATATTATATTTCAAAACATGTAAAAAGAGTCCTATCCTACTAGAAGAAATAAACCATAAAAGCAATTGTATATGATTGAAGATACAAACTGGAATGATTAATGGAGACGGGAAAATATGATACATTTCATAGAGAGTCTAACAAGTCCTACTAGATTCCACATGGGATTTACTGGGCCGTATATCAGAAAATAGTGAACATGATTATATTTTTTGTCCGATGTCGTGCCTAATAATTATGTCCTATGGTATTTATGAATAATATACCGAATGAAAAACAAAACTGTCTCATACCTTCAAAGGACTAAATTTTTGGCTTAGGTACATACTTATGCTTTGAATACTTTGTATGCTCGCCTATTTTTTGTTTCGGGGGAGAGGGGAGTATTGTTAGAATACTAAAAATAGGCGAGCATGATATATAGAAGTAAAGTAATGTTACTTACTTCAGGCTATGATCACACATTGCCCCGCCTCGCGGCGATCCGGGCCAACCTCCGCAGGTTCTGGTTTGCCAGATGGGCGGCACAACGTTGCTCCCTTGCTGCGGCGAGTTGAACTGCGGCGAGATGAACAGCGGTGACAGTTGCGATCTCTCTAGCTACCAGACGCGGTGACCAACGTCTCGGGTTGAGTTACTGACGCTCCCCGCCCTCCTACGCTGCTCATTCTGCTGTTGGCGATTAGAAGGCACGACCGTTCTCGCGATGCAACATGTTAACTGTATAAACCAAACAAAACATAAATTGATAAGACGTGCTTTATTCACGGATTCACTTTAATATCCTACTTCTCACCTACAAGTCTCTCTCTAACTCTACCCCTTCTTATCTGTCTGAACTCATTCATACCTACACACCCCCCGTGCTCTCAGATCCCAGAACAAACATCTTCTCCAGGTTCCTCGTTTTAAGACCCAGTACTACGGCCGTAGCTCCTTCACCTTCAATGCTCCCACCCTCTGGAACTCTCTCCCACTCGCCATTAGAACTGCACCTTCCATCCAGACCTTCAAGACTCACTTAAGACCTACCTTTTTAAGAATTAATTATTATCATGCTTTGTTATCTACAATTCCAATTGAAATTGTCTACAACTTGAACCATAATTGTTGTATCATTATTTAAGAATGAATTATAATGTTTATCTATCTAGTTACTGTTATACTATTTTAGTTAAGATCTTGTCAGAATTTTTGTTTGAGGATAGTTCAATAGAAGATGCCAGTGGCGGATCCAGGGGGGTAAAAAGGGGGCACGTGCCCCCCCCCCCGGCCAAAAAAAAATGTGTTAAAATCAGTCCTAAAGTCGCCCAAAATTTACTGAAAAACAGGGGCGTGCCCCCCCCGGCCAATCTCTTTCCCACCGTGTGCCCCCCCCCCCGGCAAGAAATACCTGGATCCGCCCCTGGATGCTTGTAATTAAATAAGCTTTTAATACAATGTAAAGCGCATAGAGACATACCTCGTATAATGCGCTATAGATATATAATTTATTATCATTATTATTATTTATGGCATTTCAGATCCCCGGGCCGTTGATACGTGTACGGTGCACCCCCCCCCCCCCCCTCAAGGCAAATGGTGGCCCATCTCATTCACCTGTCACAGCACCAGCTTACACTTTCAATGACTCAACGTCCTTACATTATTAGGGAGAAGTTCCCCCTTCCCCCAATAAAAAAAATACCGGACCCGCAACTAACTGGGCAAATATATGTCATCGTCCACAAGACGGCTTTTACAATAATAATTTGAGAGGTTTATTTTAAATGAATACATACCGTTTTGCGTGCAGTAGAGTTCAACGGCGTTTGCGTCTATAGAAGTGACGTCCGCGTCTGTAACGTCTTCCATTCCCGTGAGGTCCAATATGACATTGTGTTAGAGCACTGGACCTCGACTGGCTGTCTGTAATAAAGGAAACGTAAAACAAGGACATATTACTACTAGATTGCCAATAATAATAGATTGCGAATAAAGTGCACATGTTGCTTCTTTTTTTTTTTTACACATAGTGATTTGGTAATTTGACAAAGAATGGCCCCTAAACCAACCCATTTCAACTCAATGAAGGGTCAATATACTGCGTGTTTGTATAATCAACTATGGTTGGTAGTGGTACATTCATTTTTAATTTAGAATATTATTTTGTACTTACTGACGGTGTTGCCAGCACTCTTCTTCATCTCCTACGACCAGGGGTACCTTCCTCCCATTGCGCTTACCCTCCTGGGTAAACTCCACACAGTTCCAGGTGTACTGCTTACGCTGCTTAGGCATTATGACACAACGGTGAAATATCTATACGCAAGACGACGACGACGAACTCACGAACGAAGCAAAATCTAAGTAAAAATATTATCCAAGCGACTTTTCCAGGACAGAATCTAGCAGAGACAAGCAGATTTCTTGCTTCTCGTCTTGCACGAAACCTAAAATTCGATTCCGGCGCGCGCGCGGTTTCTTTGAATGCATGGTCAATCACGTGGTTTGAGCGGACGAACGAATCACTTTTGAGTTTAGGGACTTTTAGATTTGCACGTCGACAGCTTTGACTGCAACGTGTGACGTCATTTTAAGGCACTGCGCATGCGTTACGTCATCTCAGTCGGCGATCGAGAATACGTCAACCTTGATTTTCTTAAATCTAGTACATACATACATACATATTGATATTTATATAGCGCCTTTACACAAACATGCTCAAGGTATGCTGCGTGTGCCTAAAATATACAGTTCCTCAGGTAGGCAAAGGAACATCCCTTCCGGCCTTCCCTGCAATTATGTAAAAATGTGTAGAACAGGTGTCACATGCATATTCACCTGTTCTACACATTTTTACATAATAGCAGGGGAGGGATGTTTTAACACAGCAATAGGCCATTTTCGTAATGTAACCAAATTTAATGCATAAGTCTTTGTGTAGTGCCTCAATACAAATTAGTCATTCATCTGATAATAATAATAGTATTTCAATAGACAGAATCCGAACTGCATACATAAGTTGTTGCCAGGTTGGACAAACATGATGGCTTGGCCTACCTAGCAACACTTAATATATGAAGTTGCATTCTGACTATTGAAATACTATTATTCCTAACAGGTGAATGAAATAATTTGTATTGAGGCACTTCACAAACACTTATGCATTAAATTTGGTTACATTACGAAAATGGCCTATTGTTGAGGGTAGAATGAGGAACTGTATATTTTGTCCTCTTTCTTTGTCATCTGCATGTATGTATATCGTCGAGTGCAATCTAAAAGATTTCTAATTGTAGTCAACATGGGCAGTTGAGTACGTTGACACGCATGATCAGTCGGCGTTCGTCGTGTTCTCGTCCACTCAATCTAAAAGTCCCTAATTTCAGTGCAGTCACCCAACGCAAGGGCATTTTAATAGCAACGGGCGCCAACAATAATTTCGATAACTGTCGGGCTTTTGAGCCTACCGTGCTACAATCTATTGGTATGCTAATATAATGTTGGAATTCCAGCAATCCTGAGCTCGTATACTGTCTATTTTCTGAAGTTTCTGTCCTCAGATAATCAGTCAAATGAATTAGACATGTTTCAGTCGAATAATCATGTCGAAAACCAGATTGAAATTCATAAATGATATCATTTTCTTTGAAGAATCTTTCAATTTCAACACAGACCGGTTTTTCTAGAATCTTTGAGGCTACGCTTAAAACACTAATAGGTCTATTAAACTGTTGCTAACATCAGTTTTATCTTTCTTTTTATAAAGTGGAGTCACTTTTGCTATTTTCATATCCTCTGGAAAAGTACTCGTCAAGATAGATAGGTTCATTAAGTAACTTAGAGGCTTAAATAAAACCTTCGCACCATCTTTTAGAAATTTAGCTGGAATCAAGTCTAACCCAGTACTTTTTGACACATTCAACTTACGTAACTCTTTGAAAACAAATTGTTCACTGATTGGTAATAACTCGAAGCTGTTTTCACGTACCCCTTTTCTTTCGTAAAACTCACGAATATAATCATTGTCTGCGCTGAAAAAGTCTTTGGAAGGGGGGAGTTTGTCTACTAATTTGGCAGACACATTTGTGAAATGAGAATTGAATTCATCAACGATGGCCATCTTATCATGACATAATTCCCCATCAATTTTAATAAAAGATTCTTGTTCTTTTCGCTTCTTATTTTTCAATCCTAAGCTTTTTAGATTCTGCCAAAGTTTTTTTCGAATCTTGTTTATTTTCTTCTATCTTGTTTTGTAAGTAATCGAGTTTAGACTTTTTCACCTCTCTTTGGACCATATTTCTTAATACTCTGTATCTTTTATAGAGCGTCTCATCTTTTGCTCTTTTCCTCCATTTTTTGTATACTATATTTCTCTCTTGAATTAGGGAAAGAATATCTTTAGTCACCCAAGTTTCTGGTCTTTGTTTTATTCTTATCCGTTTCAGTGGCGCTATCATATTCAAATTTGAGATAAAAACATGTGTAATTTTCAAGGGGGGGGGGTTAATTGTCCTCGGGGATGGTTGTCATGTGGGCGTCAATTTTCCGGGGAAGTGTAATTTTTCGGCGGGTTATTGTCCTGGGGGGAGGGGAGGTAGTTGTCCGGGGGTCATTTTCCAGAGGGTGATTGTCCAGGGGTTATTGTCCTAAAAACCCTCTGTCGTAACTTTATTAGTCGATTTGCAGCGCCATCATAATTATGTCATCTTATTTTTGTTTGTTTAATTGATTTTTGTTTTTATTTGATTCCTGCACTTTTCAACATAATTGAAAATAACATCCAAATTAAGGACAAATTTATAACAACGGTTAACATACCATATATATGTATATATCATATTATAAATCAATTTGATAATTATACCTTTAATTGAACACAAGTCATAGTTCGCAAACCATTTTCAAACATGAAAAAGGCAGGTGACCACCAAGTTAAGCTAAGCTTTACGTGATGGATGCCTCAGGAAATGAATCTATATGGGCGACCAAACTTAATTACATTATAATCAGAAATCAATTAATTATATCAGCCACATAATGAAGGAATTGGGTAGAATATGGCTAGCAAAAAGGGACAAGAAATCCTCAAGCTATGATCTTACCACACATTCACCTAAACAGGGATTTATCTTTCTTTATACATAATACTAATAATAATAATAGCGGGTTCTTGTATAGCGCTCATGCCGATTATTACCCTGGCTTTAGCACGGCTGCCATACGGCGCTCTAGCATTTCAAGGAATAAATTCGTGCCAAAGGACATTAGGGCGGCGGCGGGACTCGAACCGTGGACCTTGTGATCGACAGTCCGGCGACGCATCCACTCGACCACAACACCTCTACACCTCTACAAACATTATCAACATTATGAAAATATGCCATGTTTGTAACTTTTTTCCACTTAACTATACTGATTATACGGGTTTATTTCTACATAATGATTGTAAAATCCTCGCTTGATGGGTAATATCTGCCACGGCAGGCAAGCCATAATTAGCTTTCAGACCCATATCAGTTTCGAGATAAATTCCATCTCCTAATGTGTAAACTGAAGTGTTTAAAACATGAGTGTGTTTTAACGTTTGGAATATTATCATGTTGATATTTTGTGGTAGCCTAAAATATTGGACAACACTTTAATGGCATCGTATTTTTACCAAGAATATATACGAGTGTATTTTTTTTATACCCCATCAAATGAAAATATCCGGAGATTCCCATCTCAAAATCTTTTTTTTTTTAAATCAGGTGTATAAGTCTTTATCTTGTCGCATCTTCTCGCAAATATCGATTTCACGAGAGATAGCTAGTAAGCTTTTCGTGAACCGATTTATAAGGAAGATCAGATACATTTCCGTAGTTGGCGGATAAAGTTATTACTGTCTTTGTCGTTGGTTTCGAAAAATAGGCCCTCATTACTAAAACGGTATCATCTGCATTATAGGAAATGTTTTGTTGACATGACCCTCAACCTTAACACCATTGTGATCCTAATTGGTCGAGCTTTTGATCATTTTCATTGTAAACGTTAAAGAGATCTGGTATTACAACACACGATCTTGTCTCACACCTCTCATTATTGGCAGGAACCGTTATATCTCTTTCAATTCTGATAGCTTCAGACTGTTCCCAGTAGGCCTACAACTTTCTTATTGGCTGCAACTCCTGGAAGAATTTGCCATCAATTTCTTCAGTTATAAAAGGCTAGCCCTGGCACGATCAAAAGCTTTTGCATAATCAATGAAACAGAATTACGGATGTTTGTTGTTGTTTGTTTTTCATTTCAATGCTTCGTTAAGCCATCAATTGTATTTCTTGTACCTTTGTCAGCAACAAATCAGAAATGACTGCTTGCCTTTTTGGGGAATATACTGACAAGTTTTTCTGAGGTATTTTGAACAACTTCTGTAAATTACCTTTACGTAAACAGAGATTTCCCGATATATAAGTTGTAATTTACACTTTAAAAGTGTAACTGACATATTTCATATTATGACTGGATTATGGTTCAATCATTTTGTGTGTACCCCGGTATGCCACATGAGCAGCAATGCTGTTCATCTGGAGGGCCCTGGCAAATATTGTTACCCCAGAAATTTACACCTGGGTGGAGAGTGGCAAATGTGGATTAATGTATTGTCAATTAAAGGACATTCGGTATAGGGCTGGAATTCCAACCCCCAATCCTATAGAGTTGATCAAGTGATACCACGAAAGCACCACATTCCTAATATATAATTATACAAAATATACACCACCCTAATGATGGCTTATTATTATTTTTTAATCAATGTCATAAATACCATTATCAGTATCTTATACACATTTTCTGCACATTTGGCAATTATTTTGTGATTCAACGGTGAGAATTATGGATGCAACAAGTGTTTTTCATTTGAGGCGCTGTATTTTAAAGGGTAATACAAAGTTTTGGGAAATTTGGAATATTTGGTGGATAGTGATTCCTTACAATTTTGATATATTTGGATGCCCCTGTGGATGTATTATAAGCACTTAAAAATTCAGCCCCTAAAACACTTCTGCTTTCGAGAAAAATTGAATATAAAAATTTACCGGTGCTCCCGGTAAATTTTGACAAATTTAAAATAACGTACGGACGTACGGCCGTACAATGGTAGCTGCGACCATGAAAATCTCAGAACATGTGTGTGTGATATATAATTTCCAAACGGGAATAGCTAATCGGTTGATTTTAGTCAAGAAACATTGTTTTATAGCTAAATTAATATCTTGACCTCGAGAGGGAGCTATACAACAAAAAGAGTTTATTATTTCCAATTTCATAACTTTAGACTCGATTTCAACCGCGACAACAATTACTGAATATTGTATGATCGCATAAGCTTCCAATATGTTCATTTGAACCAAATTCATGACCCCATACCGAAACTTTGTATTACCTTTAAATGTCGTATTTAATTCGCTTCGTTTTTGCTGAGGATGGAAATATAGCATTCGAAATCAACTTTCAGAATATATTTATGTAAGAATATGAAACCCCGAACTTCCAAAGCTTAACGTCTTTTATAATCAAAATTCTAGTTCTGTTGACGACCATCTTTGACTTGAATAATCCTGGGATCGAGGCAAATAACAAATGAGTGACCCCGATTGCGACATCGCGACATCAACAAGTGCATGATATGATACACACACTCTTTGATACACACGCTCACTGTCAACACTGCACTTCACTAGCACCGGGCGCAATTTTGGCCAGGAAGTGGCTAGCTTTAAAAGTTAAAAAGTGGAGTAGAATTGAGAATGGCAACTACCTCCAACACAATCATCAGGCTCTAATTGATGTTGCTATAATATTTATTTCTTAAAGTGAGCCGATCGGATGTTAAAAAGCGAAAATGTTCGCCGAGTTTGGAACTTCACTTTGCTGCTACGCATCGACGTTCTTGCTGTGCCACGTCCTCCGTTTCTTCCTCCGCCGAACTCTTCCGAGGGCTTCCTACCCGTACGCCGCTGAGTTCGTCGACACTTTTCTAATGATTTGCTGCCTTTACGAAAATGGAATAGTGCTAAAACTTGGACTCCTGCCTTTTGCTTTGTGCCTTCTCACCTTGTCTATCGTATATGCGTTTTTATTTGAGGGTTTCGCAAATCCAGCAGTGGTTCTTGATTATGTCATTAGAAGGAAAGTGAGTTTTGTGGCAGGTGTCATACTTGTGATGTTGGAACTGATTGCCGCAATTGTTGCATATCGTTACACAACGTTTGTGTGGAAAACTTTTGCTCCTTCATCCCGTCATTATCAAGCAGCAACTGTGGAAATGTTGGCAGAAAATTGCAGTTCTGGTTTGAATGTGAGTTAAAGTTTGAACTGACCTTTCATGCCTTTCAAATCCAAGTTTGACAAAATTATATTTCTTAACAATAACACTTTTCCCCATTTTCATTTTTTAAATAATTGTTAAGGGGTGGGGGGGGGGGGAGGGGCTGGGGAAAGGGGCAAATGTAGGTTAATGTAAGTAGTGCTGCTGCAGGATTTAACCTGGTGACATCCACTAAACAACGATGTAGGCCCATGGTTAAGACCCTGGTTTTGATTGACCCTTTATGAAATTCAGGCCGTTAAAAGTTTACATTGATCTAATAATAATAATAATAATAAATTTATATAGCGCAGCTTTTATACAAAATATATTCAGCTGCGCTGGTTAAGAGCTCCTTTTTAGTAAATTCTACAAAATAAGATCTCTCAGTTGAACAAATAGGTTTTTGAATTGGATTTAAAAACATTGAGAGATGGAGTGCTATGGAGTCTCTATGTATTATCTTTCTAATGCAGGTATCACCGCTGATCGGTTTCGCTTTAGAGATGTCTTCTGTCGCTTTCCTGAAGCTGGTGGCAGGATACTACCATGGAGGCAGGAGGTTCTGGAGAATCTTCAATGGTGTCGTTTCGGTTGTCATCATCATCTTTGGTAGGAAATTAAGAATAAAATTGTCAAAATAAGACCTTATCACATGACATGGGGCGGGGTATACATATTAATCATAAATGTCCTGAGGCGGAAATAATCATTTCAGGTTAGACAGCTTATTATAAACCCAACAACAACAAAAGTTTAAAACAATCAATGGTGTTGTTTTGGTTGCCATCATCATCTTTTGGAGGATATGATCGGTGGTTGTAGAAACCCACTATATATCATTGTAGATGTCTCAAAATAAGACGATATCTCATGAAGTTGGTATTACTGATATGAATGGCCTTGACTCAAAGCAATATAAAACATTAACTTGCATAATAGAATTAATAAGCATTATTTGGCATTGCCAATTTACTGGCTTCAGTAGGTCTATTCAACTAAATCATTTTTATTCATGAGTCGCCCAATGTACTGCATCAAGTACTCAATTTTCCAGTAAATTTTGCACATTCGGCTCATGTGCAAATGTTTGTTATTCAGAGCATTCTGGATCAAAAGATCAGAAAAAGTATCACCAAACACTGACATTGACCAAACTATGGGCCAATACTGTCTTTATTGACAGTGGATCACAGGGTCCACGGTTCAAGTCCCGCTACGGCACTAATGTCCTTTGGCAAGGTTTTGATTTACATCTGCCACTCACCACCCAGGTGTTAAAATATGGGTACCGGTAGGAAGGAAATTTCCTTGAATGCTGTGAGCGCCGAAATCGACTGCCTAGCAGAGCGGGGGTAATAGTTGGAGCGCCTTGAGGCTGAGCACCATGCATGGTGGATATGTGGGCTATATATAAATATCCCATATTATTATTTATTATTTGTTTTCTTGTAGGTTTGGAGTACACCGGAGCGCCCTTGAACCCCATCATAGGGTTTGCATCGGGGTGGGGCTGCAAAGACCATTGGTTCCCCTCCCACCTGTTTGTCTACTGGTTGGGCCCCTTCTTGGGTATCAGCATCGGTGACTGGGTCGTCGAACATTTCATGGACGTCGATGGCGGGAAGACGTCGTCGTCGATGACGTCGGCAGGGGAGCATAAAGAGCAGAACGGAACAGTACTAGAAGAGAACGGAAATCATGAGAAAATTCAGTGAAGGTTTTAAAAAAGTTTTTTTTTTTATTTTTTTTTTTTTTATTGTTCTACCTGTATGTGCCTCTTGATATCCTCCTTTCAAAGATATTTTTTGTTCATTTTCTATTCTATTCCATGCTGTTGAGTAACAAAATCACAATTTGAAATTGTTAGTCATTCACAGCTCACAATCTTTTCCAGCTGATTTGAGAATGTCAGGGCTCAAAGCATGACGAAATTCAGTGAAGGTTTATACAGTTCCTCTTCTGTTTTATTGTACATTGTACTACCTGTATGTGCTCACACTAATAGGTGCTGGGGGTGTTTCTTAAAGCTGCTCGTAAAGTTACTCATGAATTTTCGAACGACTTGGACAGTGTATATGAAGTGCCAGATAGGACGCCCAAAGTTTTTTCTGATATATATATCAATAACCTCAATTAAATTGTGGCAAAAAATATATTTGCATTAAAATTGTTTGTTATCATAAGAATTTTAATCTACATCTGCACAGTTCAATTTTAGTTGATGTATTTAATCACGATAGAGCATCCCATTTGGCTTTTCATATACAAGTCGATCTAAAGTCATGCGTAACTTTACGAACAGCTTTATGAAACATCCCCCGGGACACGTGCATGGACGGGCCCAAAATCTAAGGACGGACCCTCAAAATTTCAAATATTTTACACAGGGCTCATTTATATACAGACTCTAAAAACCTCAAATCCGCACCCCCTTTTAAAAAGTGAGTATCGAGCCCCACGTGCATGCATAAGTCCATATCTTTAGAGTTTTTTTCCCTTCTTTTCATTCTTGAGAATTTATGTACCCTTACATGTAGAGGAAGCAATTATATTAGACTTTGTGTTTAGCGATCATACCTTATGGCTTCTATTTTGCAGGCTGATTTTTAAGGTTACTCCATGGTAAAACCTGGACCAAACATTTCTACAGACAAGAACCTATTTGCAACCTTGACCCGACCATTTTTCATTGTGAAATTAAGCCTTTAGCAATTGTTGGAGCAAATTATGCAAGAGTACCAATTTTAAGCAAGAATTATTATATCGAAAAAAGAAGCTTATACTCATCAACTTACACTGTTTGTAGATCATTCCGATCATTCCTTTTAGTGTTTGATTTTTTTTCTTCATTTTTATATCTGAAATACAGACCAACAAATCCTTTTTTTTCTTTGCTTCAACATTCACATCTCCATTACAATACATGGCTCATATAGTGACTTTTTTTTTTTACATACACAGTTGCAATATAACAGTGCTTATATGCACGACTTGCCGCATATTTTTACATTCACATACCATTATGTTGCATTCCAGGAAATGTCCATGCATTTTCATTACCAGAATTTTGTTAACCCATTGCCTTCAGGAAGTGAATAGTCCGTGTATTAAAGGAAACCAAAACCTTCATACTAAGTTACTTTAAATGTAAAGTTTAAGATATTTAAAAAATATCAGTGAAAATTTGAACAAAATCGGGCAAGGAATAAGGAAGTAAGAGCTTTTTGAAATGACTAGTCACTAGAGGGCGGTATTCAATTTGATGACATCATCTGTGAACAACTCTCCATGCCTTCTGTACATCAAATTTCATGTTTTTCCTTCTTTCTTGTGATTGAGATAATCTACTCCCCTGAAAGCAAGATATAGAAGGCAAAATGATATTCTACTTCACATGTTATGAAGTCGGATCAAGAACACAAATAAATATGAAGAAAACAAAAAGATTGTGAAATTTTATGTACAAAAGGCATGGAGAGTTGTTCACAGATGATGTCATCAAATTGAATACCGCCCTCTAGTAACTAGTCATTTAAAAAAGCTCTAACTTTCTTATTCCTTGCCCGATTTTGTTCAAATTTTCACTGATTTTATTCAAATCGTTTAAACTTTACAATAAAAGTAACTTAGTATGAAGGTTTTGGTTTCCTTTAAGCCTATAGTTATTGAAAAAGTTTGGTATTCATTGGGTTAAATTGGTTTTCATTCTGAACAAACAATAAGTGCATTCAAGAATATCTTTTGGAAGCAGCCTGCTTTTAGATATATTTCGACATTTCTGTGGATCTGGGGCCATAGGGTTAATTGTTTGGTCAGTTAAGAGTTAAAGGGGCATAGTACTCATATACTTTAAGGAGAGTTAACACCCTTCTGGCTATCAAAAGTTGATATATTTTGGCAGCAACACTTGTTTAAAGCAATTCCCACTTCCTGTGTTGATAGGCCTTGTGAATATCCTTTCCTTCAACTATAAAAAGATCATTGAAAGAGGCATGCATGCATGAAATTACCTTGGAAAACGCTAATGAGTTCTTATACTCCGGCACTAATTTAGGAAATCAAATTGATTAAATAGTTTCCACTTGACTTCATATTGCCATTCAAAGCCACTTGTATCCAGTAATTTGAATCACCTCTTCCTCAATTTGGCTTTAGGTCAAGTTCATTTCTGGAAATATACACTCTACATGAACTTAAAAGGGACAGATATTATTTAATATGATAATTTCCTTCTGACTTTTATAAGCTTATAGGACACTAACATTTTTGTTTTAAGGCATTGTTCCGGGGAAATTTGCTCTAGGCTTTATATCGATATATAATTCCTGCAAAGTTCTACAGAATTTGAGGTTGGCTGCAAAAGGGATATAGTACCTTTAAATCGCTGAATCAGTTTTCCCAGATGCTTGATTTTAAACTGCTACAGGAATAGCCTACAGACTCAATTTGCCCTCTCAGTCTTTATGAGCAGAATTTTGCTAAATTCATCACTTTTTGACATATTATAGGGGAAATGAAATTCCTCTAAATAATATTATTATGTCTTCAGTGTCCATGTAATATTCATGTAATAATATGTAATATATACTCCATTCGTTTATCATGATTAAATTATAACCCATCATAAACTTGTACAATTTTAGAAATATCCCAAAGGGCCATCACTTTGGGCTTGTTCGTGGCCCTCAGCAAACTGTACATAATTTATATGAGCTAGATAGTATCATCCTCACTCATTTTGCCATTTGATAATACTACATGAACATGTATACATGTATTACACAGTTCTGCACATACTGTACAACATGTTCATGTACAGTATGTATGTAAATTGACATCAGATTTGTCCTTTCAAGTTTCAACCCATATTTGATCTGACTATATATGCAAGGCTCTCGTCTACAGGGCTATTGAATTTTCTTAAAGGTAAAGACCAGTATTGGAAACGCCCCAATTTCAAAAAATGAAATGGAAGCTCTTATTACCAATCATGTGAAAGAATATGTTTTGAATAATACATGATGATAACAAATTTGCCGGGAAACCGCCTACTAATTGATATATTTGGTAAATTAGTTTAGCTATTGGTGTGTGAGAGGTAAAAACGCACATGTGCATAGTCCCATATACATCTTTTTGTGTACAGTGCTTGTAACTTTCTGAAGACTGGGCCAAATTTCTTATCATTTTGATGATTCCAGAACCTTGCAGTACATCTATTCTAGATGATCAACCTTTTCTGATCGATTTCACAACGTTTCTTTCACAATGCAATTGCATGACCATGCATAACTGGTCTTTATCTTTAATACAACGATAATGTTAAAATCCTACATGTTTATGGTCAGTAATAAAATGGACCTGGATTTGCCCTTGTACACACACACTCTAAGAGGTTGCACTTCGCTTGACCAGTAATTCATATTAAATTTGGATGGTCAGTGGTCAGTCTGTGGTGACTAAGCCCTTAATTGGTCTGACCTCTGCATCCAATTACGTGATGCCTATTACAATTAACTATTTACTGACCTGGGCGAGAGGCAAAGCTGCGTTTTGAGCAATTAAACATTAATAAAGGCAATTTTTTTGTTTTAATGGTATGGTTACCATAGGATCAAGGTCATTAAGGTGCATGGTTGGCTGTCCATTTCAATTATGAAAGCAGCAGTAGAAATTTGCTTTCATAGGCCTAGATATTTATTGTCATTGGATTTTTTTTCTTCTTCATAAAACATGTACATGGCAGAATCAACTGTGTGTGCATGCATGATTACAATTTACACATTCTACATTCTGTATTAAACTTGGTATCTTAATTTATATGAAAGTCTTCCATCAATTTGAGTAACAACAATTTTTTTGAAATCTTAAGTACAGGGTGTATTAGAATATTGCTTAAAACCTATCGTCAATTATACCAAATTTAAGAATTAATAATGGCTTTAAAAGTGACTACATTGTATTACTGATTTGTTGTTGTTGTTTTGGTAGGCCTACAGTATACATGTGTAGGTAAAAAGAAATTCTATACTGACAAATTGCTTGTGTCTGGAAGAGATAAATAATTTCTTGCACTGAATACCTTTTAAAATACAGTATGGCAATCCATATTTTAGAATACTTTATTTTGGAAAAATGTAAATACACTGTAATATAAGAGACCATGAATTAAAAAAAATTAAAGTTAAAAGATCAAAGATGTGTGTGATTTTCTGATTCATGAATGATGGTAATTATCTATCTACAATTCTACATGTTTCTATTCTATTATTTGTCTTTAATTATGTGTTTGTTGAGAGCAGGAAATATGTTTATCATCTACAGTGTACATGTACACATGTACAATGTAGTCTACATACATGAATATTTTATCATATTGACACTGCATTTATTTTATTCCAAGTATTATCGCTTGTTTACAAAACCAATGATTGCTTTTAATGTTTTCCATGTTACAGTGTTCTTCCTTATTACATGTGTCTCATGTGCGTATCGTTTTCAATATTAGTTCAAGTCTAATGACATGCTTGTGAAAAAAAAGGAGGTAAATGATTTTAACATGTTTCCTGTACAGTAAATTCTTCATTGTAGACCTACAATGTACATACTTTGGTGTAATAATAAGAAAAAATCTGGACTTATGTTGTACCCAAGTATATTGTTTCTAAGCACTTTAAATATTTGGTCTAGTTATACTGTATTGTACACAAATAAAGCTATTTCGATCCCCCTTCGCCTTAAATATATTGACATTTATAATGGAATTGGTGACTTGATCATGTAATCATAATTTTTTTTTTTGTTGAAGATGATTATACATGTATATGTATACAGACATATTCACTGTAAATCATGATGATTATCTATGATGATGACGATGCATGATGATGATGATGATGATGATTATTGTTAAATTATTGTTATTATTATGATTATAATTACAATCATTATCATCAGCATTATTATGGATTTTTTGCAATACTGTACAGTGTACGTCATGACCATTATTTGCAAAGACATAGAAAATCAAACTGAAGCAACTTGAATAGCCTTAATTTGAGTCACCTAAAAAAAATTGATTAGTGAACATTACAGTATCTACAGTATGATGTTACAGTATGATGTTACAGTATGATGTTACAGTATGGTGTTACAGTACAGTATGATGTTACAGTATCTACAGTATGTTACATAATCTGAACATGATTTCTATAGACAGTACAATGGGGTATTGAAATTGCCATTCGCCATTGAATGATTTTCTAGAAAGTCTTTACAGTCATTTGTTGATGAAGTCTATTACAACATTTTGTAACTATATTTATGGGTGCATGTACTATTTGCTATACTGTACATCATGATCATTGTCTTCTTTAATTGAATGATTCCATTGAATATCTCACAATCTACATCTAAAATTATCATTCAGCATTATATTCACCAGCTGTTTTAAGGTGTATTACTGTACATGGATTGTATGTCTTTTTTTAATACACATACAAATTTGTTGATTATTAAGAGGATTTTATTTTTGAATTGTAATATTTTTTATTTTACTTCTTGCATAGTGCTATATCATTGCCTTGTCATTTATCTAAATATATATTCCATATGGCTAATGTTTTGATGTTTATTTTCTTATTATGTATTGGTTGATGGATACTAAAACTTTAAATTAAAGCTAAAACAAAAATATGTTTTCATGTAGTTTTTATGTGTCTGTTGTGATTTGACTAATGTGTCTGATATGATTTGACTTTCTGTCTACGACTCCAAGAAAAGGTTCAATTCTTGTAAACCTGGAAAATGATTTGTGAGCTTTCTCTTTCTTATTTTGCCAGTCTCACATTAAATTGCTGAATTAACCATAAAGGCAATATGATTTTGCGAGTCCTGTGGAGAAGAGTGAAGCTTTGGGCTTGTTAAAGAGAAGATTGAGTTCTGGGGAGAGGTGAAACATAATTTGTGAGCGTTTTCATTGTCATTATGCAAATGAACCAAGACTGGGCCAAATTTCTTATCATTTTGATGATTCCAGAGCCTTGCAGTACACACTTATTTGCTACCCCATATGAAAGAAATGAGCCTGCCGCATACTCCTGCGGCAGACTTGCCGCAGATCTGCAGCAGACCTGCCGCAGACAGTCATCTTTTTCACATGCAAATTAGTTTTGCCGCAGACTTGCCGCAGACTTGCCGCATACTCTTTCAGTATGATGAAGAGTCTGTGGCAGGTCTGCCACAGACTTGCTGCAGACTTGTCGCATACTCTTTCAGTATGATGAAGAGTCTGCGGCAGGTCTGCTGCAGACCTGCCGCATACTCTTTCAGTATGATGAAGAGTCTGCTGTAGACCTGCCGCAGACTCTTCCTCATGAATATTCATATCTCATATAGACCTGCTGCAGACCTGCCGCAGTGATGATCCGAAAATTATAGTTGACGGTCGAAAATATAAGTTCCCTTGTGGGAACTGTGATAAGCCAGTCAAATGTAATCAACACGGCCTTCTGTGTTCTTATTGTAAAAAATGGTTTCACACTAATTGTCAAGCTATCAGTTTTTCAGAGTACCGCAGGTTATATTATGAATGCCCTGATGAGAAGTGGAATTGTTTAACATGTTGTCTGCCATCTTTTTGTGACTCATTATTTAACGACGATTGTTTAGAGAAAGAAAGCCAAAACGAGGATAGAATAAAAGAAAACTATTTTAAGATAACGCGCGTTACACCTGAAAAGCAAGCGATAGCAAGAGTAATTCAGCCAAACCTCAGAGATGAAAACACTTCTCTTTATCAAGAATTTGAAGAAAAGTTTAAAGTTAAAGGTCTTCATTTTTTACACCTTAATGTGAGGTCTATTCTAAACAAGATATCGGAACTTAGAATTCTTTTTAAAAGAAAAAGGCTGTCTATTATTGCTTTCACTGAAACATGGTTAAACAATTCCATAAATGATGAAGAAATTGAAATAGACGGATATAAAATCATACGCCATGATCGATCCTCTGGCTCTGGAGGTGGTGTATGTTTCTATATCAGAAATGATATTGCATTTAATATTATGGATGCTATAAGTACTGGAGATACGGAATCCCTGTGGATAAATTTGCTTATACCAAGATCAAAACCAATTGTTGTTGGTGTTCTGTATCGACCTCCGAAAAACAATTTGTTTATCGAGAAATTGTCCAATATTCTTGATACATTAAAGAAGGATGACGAAATAATTCTTTTAGGAGACATGAATATTTGTCTTCTTCGCAAATCGCCACTGGCTAAAAAATATATTGACTTGTTGAGTCTTCATGGGTTTAGTCAACTCATTAAAGACGCAACACGAGTTACACCTACATGTTCTTCTCTATTGGATCATGTTGGTTGTACCAAAGAAAATAAAATAAGTCAAAGTGGTGTCATTGATCTAGGTATTAGCGACCATTATTTTACTTTCTGTACACGGAAAAATGTTAGACTGGCTATAGGTCATCACAGGACTAATGATATCAGATCCATGAAAAAATATACAGAAGAGTCTTTCAATCTTCAACTATCTGTTGTTGATTGGTCACGAATAACTGACTGTACAGATGTAAATGAGGCATGGTCAATATTTCAACATGTTTTTATCTCAAATTTGAATATGATAGCGCCACTGAAACGGATAAGAATAAAACAAAGATCAGAAACTTGGGTGACTAAAGATATTCTTTCCCTAATTCAAGAGAGAAATATAGTATACAAAAAATGGAGGAAAAGAGCAAAAGATGAGAAGCTCTATAAAAGATACAGAGTATTAAGAAATATGGTCCAAAGAGAGGTGAAAAAGGCTAAACTCGATTACTTACAAAACAAGATAGAAGAAAATAAACAAGATTCGAAAAAACTTTGGCAGAATCTAAAAAGCTTAGGATTGAAAAATAAGAAGCGAAAAGAACAAGAATCTGTCATTAAAATTGATGGGGAATTATGTCATGATAAGATGGCCATCGCTGATGAATTCAATTCTCATTTCACAAATGTGGCTGCCAAATTAGTAGACAAACTCCCCCCTTCCAAAGACTTTTTCAGCGCAGACAATGATTGTATTCGTGACTTTTACGAAAGAAAAGGTGTACGTGAAAACAGCTTCGAGTTATTACCAATCAGTGAACAATTTGTTTTCAAAGAGTTACGTAAGTTGAATGTATCAAAAAGTACTGGGTTAGACTTGATTCCAGCTAAATTTCTAAAAGATGGTGCGAAGGTTTTATTTAAGCCTCTAAGTTACTTAATGAACCTATCTATCTTGACGAGTACTTTTCCAGAGGATATGAAAATAGCAAAAGTGACTCCACTTTATAAAAAGAAAGATAAAACTGATGTTAGCAACTATAGACCTATTAGTGTTTTAAGCGTAGCATCAAAGATTCTAGAAAAATCGGTCTGTGTTCAAATTGAAAGATACTTCAAAGAAAATGATATAATTTATGAATTTCAATCTGGTTTTCGACATGATTATTCGACTGAAACATGTCTAATTCATTTGACTGATTATTTGAGGAGAGAAACTTCCCAAGGGCGCTTTGTTGGTATGGTGCTCCTTGATCTGCAAAAAGCTTTTGATACAGTTAATCATTGCGTCTTATTGAAGAAGTTACAACTAATGGGTTTTGATAAGGCAAGTTTAGATTGGTTCAGATCCTACTTATCTAATCGGCACCAAGTAGTGGCCATTCATGATATTCGTTCCAAACTAATGCCTATAACATGCGGTGTTCCTCAGGGAAGTATTTTAGGCCCAATTCTATTTTCAAGTTATATAAATGATATGTGTACTTGTATAAAAGACTTCAAACTATTATTGTACGCAGATGACAGCGTACTACTCTATTCAAATCCTGATCCTAAATATATTGAGGAAAAGCTCAGTGAACAGCTGTCTACGTGTGTCGATTGGATGACTGATAATAAGCTTTCTTTACACTTGGGAAAAACAGAAAGCATTTTATTTTGTTCTAAAAGTAGTTCTAAAAAGTCATTTGAATTCAAAGTGAGACACAATAATCAAGCAATCAAGAGAAAAGAGTCTGTGAAGTATTTAGGCATTGAGTTGGCTAGCGCAATTTCATTTTCATCTTTAGTAGAATCAGTTGTAAAAAAAGCAAATTCTCGTCTGAAATTTTTGTACAGATATCAAAGTTGTATGGATTTAAAAGCAAGACGTACACTCTGTTTTGCTCTTATTCAATGTTTATTTGACTATGCTAACCCTGCATGGTACAGTAACATAAACAAGTCAGATCAAAAGAAGTTGAAGATTATACAGAACAAAATGGTGAGATTTATCAACTGTTCTGGTCCAAGAACTCATGTTGGCTATAGCGAACTTTCTAAAGCTGGTTTTCTTGAAGTCGACCAAAGATCAAAACAACTCGCATTGCATCACGTGCATAAAATATATCATACTAGGTCGAATCATTATATTCGATCCAACTTCGATCTTGTTACTGACGTACATGATTATAATACAAGAAATAGACGATTCAACTTTAACTTACCAGAAAGAGTAGGTAGTATTGGAAATTCGTTTTATTACAATGCCATAAAACATTGGAATTCCCTTCCCAATGGTGTAAAAGAAATAGGAAACTATGATCATTTTAAGAGGAAATTAAAGGAATACCTAATACTTGACAGTCAGAGAAGAGAAGTGAATGACATGTTATATGATTGAAATTGTTATTCTTCTGTCGGTTCATACTTTTTCATGTTGTATATACTTATGTTTTCGTACGTTATAGAAATTCTACAAATTCATCATTATTTTCCTCTTCTTCCTTCTCCTCTCTTTCTTCTTCTCCTTCTTCTTTTTCTTCTTGTACTTAATATCATTTCTATCATCAGTTTAATGTTGTTATTATTATCTTTAATAAGTAGTTCTTTTAATTTTCTTATCTGTCTGTAAATATTACTATTTTAATTTATTAATTGTATACATGTCTGTAAGGGACCCCACTGGAAATAAGCTCTCGAGCTTTCGTGGGTTATCCTGTTCAAGCTGACTTATTTTTGATCTGTTATTATTGTATATTGTTGTATGTTGGAAGCTTGTCGAATAAAAATCAATCAATCAATCAATCAATACTCTTTCATATCCAGTACGTGGCAATAAAGTATGCATGTAGAAGAACCAGTGATAAACTGATTGATACTTCATAATCGATATTGGCAATATCGATATTACCAATTAGGTAATACCAATATATATCGATATTACCAATTAGGTATATTCTATTCTCAATTGTATTAACTCCATCACATAGATCATTTGAAGTGAATTCAAGAGTAACATTTAAAGTGACACAGGCTCGTACACACATATATATACTAATTATGTATATTGTTTCTTGGTTAGTAATCATATAATCAATATCAATCTATCAATCTATTGCTAAAACGTGAATGTAATTGTAACATGATCAGACAAAATAATCTATTGGTTAATAATGGCAAAAGGAAAATAGAAATCACAAAAATGATGTGCATTGTCTTAATTTGTTTAACAAATCATGATAAATGTATTTTTCTGTCACACGTGTAAAGTAATAATGAATATGCATGAGATGATTGGTTTCAATTGGTTTCAATTGGCCCTATTAGACTTTAATGGGATATCAATTGGACCAATCTGCCCCATTAGACTTTAAAAGGTTTTCAATTGGTTTCAATTGGACCGATTGAAGTCCAACTTCAGGCCAATTGGGGTCCCATTAAAGTCTAATGGGGCATAGGCCAATGGGGCCAATGGGCCCAATTGGTCCAATAGGGACAATCTGGACCAATTGAAACCATCTGAAGTTTCATCCTGCCGCAGATCTGCCGCAGACTGTTCCTGTGGCATACTAGTCTGCGGCAAGTCTGGAGCAAAGTTTCATCCTGCCGCAGATCTGCCGCAGACTGTTCCTGTGGCATACTAGTATGCGACAAGTGTGGAGCAAAGTTTCATCCTGCCGCAGATCTGCCGCAGACTGTTCCTGTGGCATACTAGTATGCGGCAAGTCTGGAGCAAACTTTCATCCTGCCGCAGATCTGCCGCAGACTGTTCCTGTGGCATACTGGTATGCGGCAAGTCTGCAGCAAAATTTCATCCTGCCGCAGATCTGCCGCAGACTGTTCCTGTGGCATACTGGTATGCGGCAAGTCTGCAGCAAAATTTCTTTCTGCCGCATACTTCGGCATACTCTTTGCCGCAGACTAAAAGTCTGCCGCAGATCTGCGGCAGGTCTGCGGCAGGTCTGCGGCAGGTCTGCGGCATACTTTTCACTTTCCTATGGGACATGATCAACTTTTTCTGATCGATTCCACACCGTTTCTTTCACAATGCAATCGCATGACCTGAAGTCAACTTTATCTTTAAGTACCAGCAGAAAGTTTGGTGCTTTTGTCCACTGTGGCCCTATTAAAGGGCAATCCAACCTTTTAAATGATTTCATTTGCATGAAAACGGAAATATAAGAATAAACAGAATGGGTAAAGTTTGAAATAGAATCGGACCAATGACAAGAAAGTTACGAGTGCTTTGAAATTATGAGATCACTAAATCGATGTGAATCCCAAATTGGTAATTTTGTCAGTGGATTTTGATGTGTTCACAGACAACTCTCCTGTTTGTCATCTACAAAAATGAAATTAACTAATTTCTGTTTTTCTCCTTAGCACCTTCTCCCTTGGGGCATGTCTCAAAATATATTGTGGTTAGCATAATATTATTAAAGGTTCTCTAAATAGGAAAGACCCTCCAGAGTTATACATTTAGAAACATTGACAGTTTAGTCATTTTGTCCGCCACCACATCAAAGAGATGGCAGATTACAGATTCACTGAGCCAATTTGAAGTGCCCATATGTAAAGTGATAACTTAATAAAAAAAATTATAACTTTAATTGTTCTCTTATCTTGCTCAGAACGCAATTTGCCCTTACTACTTTGGGGTCCACTGGACCTAGGTTTTGGAATTCCCTTGAACCAAGAATAGCGCAATCGGTCAGTATTTATGTATTTAAGCGCAAACTGAAGTTACTGTATTTGAGTCGATATCGTCTAGATTTATAGTTGTGATCAATATTTAGGAAAACTATTTGCTATATAGCTCAGCATTCTACTCCCGCTTCTAACATCTATTCATCTGTCTGTCCTGTTTAGTTTTTGTCTGTGTTTCAGTCCTGTTGCTCGTAGTATATTCCTGTTCCTGTGGTTTATAGCCATTATTTAGTAGTCAGAAGATTTTATTGTACTTATTTATGTTTAGTATTTTCTCAGTTGTTTAGTTAGTTTAGTTTTGTAAGCATTTAAATGTACGCATTTTTTATATATTTGACGAGTTTGTTCTTTTAGGACATACTCTTAAACTACTCATGAGGGACCTTAAATCCACAAGCCTTGCTTTCAACCAAGGTCACCTCATCTTTCTATTGTAACGCCATATTCTTTTCACTCCTTTATATTCATGTCATATTTATAATGTGTGTTATGAAAGAAAGATAAATAAACTTGAAACTTGAAACTTGAAACTCTCACCAATTTGCTTTTCTAATATTTCTGCTTTCTTTTAGAATAGTGTACTATTAAAGATTAGATTTCCTGACTACTTTGGCAGATTTAATAAATACAATGTACAGAGGCGCTACATTGAAATTACATAACTGCTATTCATGTTCCTTCAGTAATAAATAACATTACACTGTCCCATGAAACCAACCTTGTACTTTGTACTATATAATACATTAGACTATTGTATCTGCATGCATGTATGTACATCTAGAGTACCATCATATTTCATTTATTACATTATCCTTGTCTCAATAGACAAAGGTCAAGAGTACATAACAAAAAGGGAAAAAGAATAGGCAATCATATTGTTTGTGGTTTCTATATCATCCAAGGTAATGTATCATATCAAAATTGTACCAGTAAGCCATATCAATTAGAGTAGTTATGCATGCAAACAACATTTGTACTGGTACATACATTACCTAATACAATGTATGTGTGTTTATGTAAACAGAGGGAATTAAGAATGTTTTTAACTGACATATAGGCATCATGCAACAAGTTTTCTGTTTTTCAGAATCTGTTTCCCTCTGTGTCAGCGTGTTTGTGTCTCTCTCAGTCTATTCTTTATTCTGCCTTTCTCTCTCTCAGTGAAATATTCAGAGATTCTGGCCATCAACCTGTTTACATTTTTCATTTCCTCTCTCTCTCTCTCTCACACACAGTGCAATATCCAGAGATTCTGGCCATCATCCAGTTACACAATTCTCTGTTGATATCCTTCTAAATCATTTCCTGTCCTGGCCCTTACTCCTTTCTCCTTTCTCTCCTCCTTCCTTCAAAAAAATCCATCCAACTATTCTTCCTTCTCTTCTTCTCCCCTTCTGCTTGGTCTTTCCTGTCAGTTCTAGGTTCTCATCCCTGTTTCCGTTAACCCCATCTGACATATAAAACAAACATAATCACCCAATACTCTACAAAGCAGTCCTTCATTTTTCAATTTTATTGAAAATATTCATTTACATATATATCAATTGACGCAACTTAATAAATCTTTTTCTCTCTAAAAAAAAAGTAGAAGAAATAAAGCAAGAACCATAATGAAGACACAAATGATAAGAACATACAGTACAAGATACTTTACTGTTTTATGACATTAGGTATCATACATGTACATCTTTATTTCATATTACAGTAAAACCTGCTTTTATAGTGACCACCTGTCTACAAAGACTATGTTTTTTCTGTTTCCCATGAAAATGGTTTCTCATTGAAACATGTATATAAAGACCACCTGCCAATAAAGACCACTTTTCTTGTCTCCCTTGAGTGGTTTTTATGGACAGGTTACACTGAATCAGGCTCATTACAGGATCACAATTATTATTTGTCCTTACTATTAAAAGCCTTCTACATTCAGTCTCTCCCTTCTCTACATCCATCTTTCCTGTTCTTTTCCATACTTTTTTTACTTCTATTTTGACCCATATATCTTTTCCCTTCTCTTTTCAATGCCTTCTACCTATGCCTTTTTTTCTTCCTTTTCCTTCGGACAAAAAATTAGTAAATTGGATTATATTAACCATGTTAATTATGATTAACATTCATCAAAAAAATTGTACAATTTAGCCTAGGCTGTGAGACAGATTTTCACTAAATATACCATTACATAAGGCACGGTACATACTCTCAGTTGAGATGCTAATGAAAAATACTAATATAGTTGAGAACTTGAGATTAGTGGTATGATTATTGCATTAGATGCTTCTGCAAAAACTCACTTCAATCTGATTGCTAAGTCTCCACATTTATTTGTAACTTGCAACACACCCATAACCAAACTGTTCATTCAGAATTCAAGACTCATTTGATTCTGACATCATGCAGTCAATCCATGAATGCTCCACCAACAATAGGCTCTACATGACTGCTGAACTAAAGTACAGTGAACCCTGCTCTAGCAGCCACCTGTCAGAGGCCTTTCTCGTTTCCCAGCTGGTGGAGAGAGTACCATTGAAATACCAGCACTTGTGAAATGTACTGTAAATATATGTGAAGGACCAATCACGGCTTGTTACACAACCACCATTCGACCTTCATGGTTTAAGACACAACTATAAATGATGCAGTTAATTGCAAACAATGGTTGTGGTACAACTACAATATGATGTAAGTGCATTTTCTGAATCCTTCAGATATGTGAGTAGGCTATGCTTTAGACCCCTGGGTTGCCTGGGTTGTAATTTAAGAAAAATTTGGCTGCCACAGTTGACCTTTGTCACACCTAAAATATGACTGGAAAATAAAATCCAAACATTTGCATAATTCCAGTGTTTCAGTCTGTGGAAAATAGGGTTGAATCGTTTTAATACCACATCACATATGACTGGACCTTAGTTTAGGACGTTCACTTCTTTGTGTTTGACACAGAAATGTTGTTAAAAAAAAATCCTTGCCTGCATTGGTAGACTAATAGAACAAAGTTAGCTACCACAGTTGACTTTTGTCACACCTATAATATGAATATACAGTAAACTCAAACAATGCATCATTTCAGTGTTTACATCTGTGAAATAAAGAGTTGAAACGTTTACCACATCGCATGTGACTTGACCTTTGGTTAGGACGTTCACTTCTTTGTGTTTGACACTGAGAAAAGATGTGTTTAAAAAATATCTTTGTCTGCTTTGGTAGACTAATAGAACAAATTTGGCTACCACAGTTGACTTATGTCACACCTATAATATGACTGGAAAATAAAGTCCAAACAATGCATCATTCCAGTGTTTCAGTCTGTGAAAAATAGAGTTGAATCGTTTCAATACCACATCACTTGTGACTGGACCTTAGTTTAGGATGTTCACTTCTTTGAGTTTGACACTGAGAAGAGTTCTTGTGGAAGAGGGGTGCTTTTCTGAGTGAAGTGAGCTGGGATCCTTCCATTCTCGGCCAGGGTAGATGAGGGTATAAAGAGCAGAGGGACAAAGGTTACCTTGCCACTATGCCAGCACTGTAAGAAATTAAAAGGGCAAAGATTGTTGATGAGATGGGGGAGCTGTAGAATCTTATGAACAAAATTGTAATTTTAGTAAACAATGATTCAGCTGCTGTAATACTGATTCATTTTCTGAGATTTCTCAGAACCTTATACAGTCAAACCTGTCTATAGCGACCACCCAATGGAGACAGACGGTCTTTGTAGACAGGTTCCTTTAGTACATGTTTCATTGAGAAACCATTTTCAAGTGGAACAAATACTGTGGCCTTTGTAGACAGGTGGTCACTAAAACAGGGTTCACTGTACTTATGAATCGACTACTTACAACTGCAACAAGGTTTATCAAAATTAGTGACAAAATAAACTATAATTCCATCCTCTTCCCGCAGATAACATTACAATCTGAAGTATATGAACAGTAAGCTACATGTACTTACGATTGTGAGAAGGGCACCATGATTGAAGTTTGGTTTGAACGAGATCAGCTCTGGGACCTCTCCCGGCTCACCTCGTACAAAACCACTAGAGAACAAAAAAAGAGGTACAGCTACATGAATAAAATGGTATGACCTGGAAGCTTTGATGATAATAATCTTCTGTATAATATTTCTACTACAGGAGCAGTGACGTTACAAGTTGCTTGATGGTGGTGATACGCTTCTCTCTTCAAGCGTCGCTGAGTAGAACATCATGTAAAAGTTTCCATTTTCCACAAGTTCACCCTCTATGATGTGTATGGATAGCCTACATGTACATGTACCTAGGAATGAGTTTCAATTTTTTTACACAGGTGAACATATGGTACATGTATTTAAGAAAGTCAAGAGTATTACAGTCTTCCAATTTTTAAACTTTCTTTGAAGAGAAGAACATGTTAATTTTTAGAATTTCCTTTTTTTTTAAATTCTATATTTAAATACCACTCTACACCGTACAGCTAAGCCTTAAGGACAATGATTAACACCTTTAGTGTTAACCTATCATTAGTGTACAAACTAAACATACATTATTACATATTTACCTAGGAATGAGTTGCAGAGTGGGTGTTAATCTGGTGTTGAATAGGGCTATGAGTTCACCAGTATTGCCTGTTTCCTTATTGCTTTTGAAGAGTACAGCCAACCTCTCGCCGGTGTTATCCCACACCATGTCTTGGATCAAACCACCAACCCTGTACAAAAAAGAGAGACAGAGAGAGAGAGAGAGAGAGAGAGAGAGAGGGAGAGATCAATCCAACAAACCAAAACGGAAGCAATTTTTAAAATTCAAGTTTGATTGTAATCCGTCTGTCAGTTCCAATGATCACAAGCAATCTATTAGCACACATAATGAGCCCCATGACCTTTGACCTTATGACCCTTAAATCTAATCAGTTCATTGGCTCTGCAAGATGTATATACATTTATTGAGTTTGATGGTAATCTGTCTATTGGTTCTCATGATAATGCGATCAAGAGCTATTTTTGCATACATAATGAGCCCTATGACCTTTGACCTAGTGACCCCAAAATCTATTCAGTACATTTGCTCTGCACGGTTCATACATGACCCAAGTTTGGCAGGAATCCTTTGATCAGTTCTTGAGATAACACAATCACAAGCTATTTTTGCATACATAATGAGCCCTGTGACCTTTGACCTCATGACCCCAAATCTTATCAATTCATTAGCTGTGCGAGATACATACATGACCCAAGTTTGGTGGTAATCTATCAATTGGTTCTTAACGCGATCACGAGAACGGGACAGACAACCAGAAAACATAATGTCTCCGGCTACTTTGTAGCGAAGGCATAAATATGGGTATCATCAGCAAGAATGCGCATACAAACTGATCAAGACAATGATTTTGATTAGTACAATTGTAGGTTTTAAGTATTCATTATCACAAAAAAGGCAATAAACATAAATAACTAAACATACATGTATTAATGGACGTATCTCAGCAACACCAATTGTTAATTATTTTGGTGTTTTGCTTGCACAAACATTCCCCCCCCCCCCCCTCCTGACACTTCAGATTTAATCACAAACAGGTGTTCCCATCAGAGAAATACATGTACTTGTTTCTCACCTCGTTCCATATATATCATCCTTAATGAAGAGTTCCGAGACATCGGCACACTTGATGGCCGACTCGGCCCCGCCCGTCTTACTCCCACTGTGGATGAAGTTAAGAGCGAAGATGGCCGGCTCATTCTCTGTACAGAAGAGGAGGAACCGACCGTCAGGGCTCCAGCAAGCGCTCTTGCATCGACCAGAGAGCTGCGTCCACTTCTCGCACGTCCAGGTTCTTGTCTCCCAAACTCTAGAGGGAGACAGATTTAAAAAATACAGACCAGGGGGGTGTTTCACAAAGATTTTAAGTCGAACTTAACTCTAAGTTGGACTTAAAAATTATGGGGAGCCATTTGTAGCCTTAGATTTTTTATAAATTCCACATCAAGAACATGAAATATCCTTGATAACAGAAAATATGAATGATTTGAATCAACATTATATGCCTTTAAAAATAACTTTGAAATCAATTTTCATAGATGCTAACGGCTTTCCATAATTGTTAAGTCCAACTTAGAGATAAGTTCAACTTAGGATCTTTGTGAAACACCCTCAGGACCAATTCAAGTCTGTCCAAGGATCTAATTCTTTCAAATTTTCCAGCACTTACCTGAATACTTGTGAAGGAAAGGAGGCAAAAAGCTTGGAGCTATCTGGTAAGTACCTCAGGAAGGCCATTTAGGAAGTGTGAATTAGGATTTTCACTTTTCCTAGACAATATTCTTATTCAACTTGCAAAAAGAGATAATTTCACCACCTAGTTTCATGATTCATTCCTTTAAAGTCTAGCCCAACTTTTAACATGTTTACAAAAATCTGGTGTATCAATCCAGAGTCACAAAGTCATAGTCGCTTTTATGAACTCATGCCGCCCTACAAATAGGAAACCAATGAATTCTGGGTTAAAAACAAGTCGAAAACAGTATTTGTTATTATTACCTTTTTTCCAATCAGTCAGCAGTCCAATCATGATCTCCCCACTTCTCTCTTTTAATCCTCAGCAAATCCCAGTCGGTTTATAGAATAATGTTTTCCTTACAACCAAAATTCAGCTACTCCCAATACTTATCACCTTACTTTCTAACAAAGCTTTATAAGCTTCAATGCAACATGGGCAATAATGTTATGGCCAAAGGATCTAATTCTTTCACATTTCCAAGGGCTTACCTGAATACTTGTGAAGGAGATGAAGCAAAGAGCTTGGAGCTATCTGGGGAGTACCTCAGGAGTGCCACACCCCCTCCACTGGTCCTCTTCAAGGGCACACAAGCTTCCCTGGGGACATCCCACACCTGGAATAGAAAAGGGAAATTGACCCCAGTTTAGGGGCATCTTGAGTTTTGGTTTAGTTGGGAAATGAAATTTCAAAGGATTAAAGCCTATTTGCACCAGTTTGGCCAGGAGGGATTAGACCCTCCTGCGTGGTCACTGACACTGACAGGTGGTTATCTCATCAAATCAGCTCTCAATTTAAAATAAGAATAAGGGGATCATGGGGGGGAGGGGGGTCCCGCTTAGGCATTGTTTTTTATATAGAGGGCGCAAGTAGCTACAATGAGTGCAGTGGGGCTTTAAGGTCATCTTGAGTTTCTGGTTGAGCTGGGAAATGAAGTATCAAAGAATTAAACAAAACTTACACTGACTGTTCATTTCAATACTATATACTACACAATATATATTTGCCAATTAAAAATATTTCAAGTCACCCACTCACTGCCTACGGGAACCAAGTTGTCCCTGTATTAAGTCTATTGGAAGAAGAAAATGTATTTAATAGTCAATGGGTTCAAATGTAATTACGTAATATATATAACACAAATGGGCATTGACTATTGAGTGAAGAAAGAGGAAATTTTAGCTAGTCATCCTAAATGCATCTCAAGCAATAGAACAGGCAGCTTCAGTTAAGGTGAGTTATTCAATATTTTGATTACATTTTGCTGTTCCAAACCACAAATTACTGCACTGGAAACGATTACAAATTTCATTCAAAGTATCCACAGTAACTTACCAGTATGGCTGTATCTCTTGGAGATGAAGAAACTAGAAGACGCCCTCTAGGGTCCCAACTAAGACAGGTTATTGGTGCATGACCGTTGTGGGAAAGGACTTGGGCTGCACTGGCAGTTGGCCTGTAAGACAAGCATAAATGCACCTTGTGACATATCAATACTTCCCAGGGAGCGGAACATGTCCACCATCATGTGCGGATTAGCAATTGAATCCAACTACTGGGTTTATAATAATTACAATGTAAAGTGCTTAGAAAAGTATAAGTATTAAGCAGTTTACAAATGTGGCTCTAAATATATTATATTTGAAACTGAGCCAATGGTATAAGTAAAAGAGGATTTTATTCTGTAATTGTATTACTTTGACTTCCAGCTGAAAGGATAAAGGGTTTTAAAAAAAAATTTGTTATGTTCTGTGAGTCTTATTTACCAACAAAATACTGTTTCAACTATCAACAATGCTGTATCTCATGTATTTATAGAATTTACTCTAAATGTATAAAATCAGGAATCCTTAATTCAAGTAAAAAGTATTCTTAAATGGTACATAAACAGGTTGGAGTTTATATAGTACTAAACTGTTTACAGAATTTTGTACATCTCAGCTATCCATAGAATTAACAGTATACCAAGAATTCTTGATTCCACTTAACTTACCTGGTAGATAATGAGTTGGGGTCTATATGCCAGATGAGTATACAACCATGGCAACCGACAGCCAATACCGTTGCAGACAGGGGTTTCCATGCCAGGCAAGACACGCCCCTCTGTTGTCTGTGCTTCAGTGTTGGAACTACATCACTGGTAAGGGGGGAAATCAAGCAACAATTACCCCTAGGAATATGAAGCTTACAGGTATTCTAAACTAAACATTACTATATGAGTGAGACATTAAAGTTTCTTTGATAAGATGGTTCACCTGATATTATTAGATGGTGATGACTTAAAACCAATAACAAAAGAAGAGAGACACTGTAACTGTATGCCAACCTGCATTCTGAAAAATGTATGAAAATCACACAGATCTGTGGGAGGAAACTCGAAATGAGAGATGTCATAACTGTAATATATGCAAAGTGAATGAATAAAACAATCGGCTAATAATTAATTTTGATGGAAAAGATAATAAATTATTAAAACAAACACAAACATGTAGATTGCAATACACACTGTGCTCATGCATCCAAAGGACAGTGATATTGTCAGAAGAAGTACATACAAAATAAAGAGGGAAAGAGAAGAAGCAGAAAAAAAGAAAATTGAGAGTCTTTCTTCGAAACAAGGGACAAAACTGCATATATACCTTCCTGATATGAAGATTTTGATGGTGTTATCCTTCCATGCTACAGCACACTTGTTGGTGTGTTGGTGCCATGCAAACGCTCTGATCTCACTCTCCTGCCAATCCTTAGCTGCACTGAACTCATGGATCATCTCTTCAGGAGAGAGCTACAGAAAGAAAAGGAGAGAGAGAGAGATGGAGAGAGAGAGGGTATTAATCACCATGAACTGTGTTTCTTATTAACTCGACCCACTTTTGGAGATGAAGAAAATAAGGGGGGGGGGGGGAGAGTACATTGTCGCCATATTGATAACATAAACTAAAACATAAAGGAAGATCGCGATAGGATTGAGGGAGAAGGAAACACAGAACGAAAAAGACAGATAGAATGAGAGAGAGAGAGAGAGCGAGAGAGATTGTGGTTTGGCAACACCTTGGCTCAATAACACTTAATTCAGAGCCCTAAAGATGACCAGATGAAAGAGCAGAAGGAGCACATATTTCTTAACGTTATCTGAGTGTGTACCAGTTTACCATACCAGGAGTTTTAAAGAGGTAAATAAGATAATAATACTGGTAATTAAAATTGTTTAAATTGAAAAGTTCATCGCAATATTTCCGTTCAAATTGCTATTCTACAAAACATCAAAAAGTTAAAAACCATGGTGTTTTCATTCAAAGTGGCTTTTTTTTTTTTACATACACTGTAATCCCTGTCCATGTGCATTCCATATAATAGGACACGATACTATATATTTTACCTATTGAACAATAAAAGACAAAATACGAGTGTGGCCGATTTGAAGAAAGATGATCAAATATCAATTAAAGAAATTCTGTTAAGATACTTTACCATCAAGTGAGGATAGAGCGAACCTCTGAATAGATTGACCATGGTCACGGTAGTGAGACAACCACAGGCAAGCGTGGTAACAGGCCAGGGAGCTAGTTAGGATAAAAGGAAAGGTAAAATGGTATGATGTCCAAGACTGAATTTCAATATTGTGTGAAAAATTTGATATGACAATTTGTACATTTAAAGATATAGGTTAAAACTTGAGATGTAAAGCATAATGACAGCTGTGTGTGAGGTTGTACGACACATGCTTCTGCCACAATGCCTATGTGAAAAGTCCTCAAGCTTTCAAATTCCTAACTTCAACCTTCCACTTAATACCAAACCTTTTGATGAAATAAATAAACCCTGGAGCAATTGTCACCAAAACAAATGTTGGATAGACAGCTGTTGGTACTTTTACACTGGTCAGTTGAACATTGGAATAAACATCTTGCCCAAGGATGCATATTGTTTCCACATCTTCTTTCTCTGATACATGTATTACACTTACTGAGGAAAATAAAATCAGAGGATTGTTAAAATCTTGCTATAATCTTGCTATTTTATTAACTAAAATCAAACAACGAGCTGAAGAAAATTGTCTGGGGTCTTACAAGTACTATGAATGAATACATAAAAATTATATGTAAAATACAGCAGTAATCGGGAGCGCCAGGAGGGTCAAATCTGACTGACATGAGCGCTATACAAGAACCCACTATTATTAAAACACCAACTGACCTGTCTCATTTTTGGAGAGTTCATCGAGCATCTCGGTCAGGCCATGAACCCTGCAGGTATACCAAGCTTGTTTCCATAGCGACACCTCATCCACGTGAGGCTGGAAGGCTGACTGAGCTGCCTCATCTGACGCCAGAGAGCAGAGGCTCTCGGTCGAGGTACTGATGCTGGGGTACTCAAAGCCCTGGGGATAATAATAGAAATTGCAATAATATTTAGGACAAGATATTAAAGAGCATACCGGTATCCAAAATATTTGGTACAATAAACAACTCACTACATGTACATTAAATTGTACCAATCACCTACAAATATCATTTACGTACAGCGAGGATGTATAAAATAAGCCCCCCAAAACCTTTCACCCTGCATCCTACGGGATAACGGATTAGGAGTACGAGGAAATTAAGTCGGACAATGGTTCCGTGCTGGCCCTATTTCAAGTAGTCTAATCACAAGTTGCTTTTATGTCAATTGAGAGTGTACTTAAACTTGCTAAATCTATATTTGAAGCTCATGTTTTGAATACAGTATTACCACATATAATTACAAACATACAGAACAAAATACTTGTTGGTGATTGGTACACTTCATTACTAAAACCTTTATACAGGAACAAACAAAACAAAACAAGCCAAATGAAACCAAAACAAAACAAAACATCCCTAAGGGGTCCCTCTACAGATAAATATCTTTAAAGTTTGAAAGTCAAACGTTTCAGCTGTGCAGTTACAGCCTTTGTAAAGGATGTGCCCCAGCTTGACCTTTCTGATATAATGGGCAATAACCAGGTCACATGATAAACACTGCAATCAAAAGTTAAACTTTCAAATATATGTATAATCAATTGAGATGAACTTTAATGAAAAAGTCTTATATATGTATGCCTCACATTTTTTATTAGCATTCTAACTCTACTTACAGCAATCCTTGGTGTGTAGTTCACAGGGGCATTGCTGGCATGAATGGTGACCAAATCTCCATTCTCTTCACAAACTGTGATACAGCCATCTGCAGGCGGGGGTGGTCCCTCAGCAAGTGAGCACATGGTGACAGTCTCTCTTCTGAAATGCTGTTTTGGGAAATATTGTCAAAATAACAATTCACTAAAAAGTATCTTCGTATTTACTTTTTTTTAAAGCACACTGACCACTGAATTTAGCCAACTCCCTGCGAATACCTTTTCACACTAATCACTATTGTTGTAAAAGAAAGTATAAACTGGTGACTTGAATAATTTTTTTGTGTGTGCATAAACTGCATGCATTTGTGTTTCCGGCAGAACCAACATCGCAAAATCTTGTCAGACTTAGAGGTCAGCATTTTCTGGCATGTGGAAGGTAAACAAAACGTTATCACTCCGGTAACAAATTTCCACATGTTTGGTTAAACTCAAGAACAATTTCAAATGCTTCAGATAAGAAAAAAGAAGAGTCCACAAGGCACAAGCAAACTCTGCATGAAGCTAGTTACGTTTGCAAGATTCGTCGAGTGCGGGAATGGATGATTACTTAATTTTAGGTATTGTTTACAACTTTGAATCACTCTTCACACAGGCAAATGGGTGCCAATTAAGGCTAGGTGATATCATATTATCATCAAGCCCTCTTGCCTATGGCTAGGCGGCATGGGCAGTAGTTTGCAAGGTATGTCGTCCACTTTGACTTTGTGTTGTAGGCCGCACATGAGCAGGATGAGTCATGATCACAGATCAGACTATTGTCTTATCATCCGTAGGGGCACTGGAACGAGAATAAGGATCGTCCGCATAAACGAGGATCGTCTTTCTAAACGCAGACAGACATGTCCGCAAAAAATAAGGATCATCCACATTTTCGCAGACATTTCATATTTCCGATCCACACATTGGCGATGCAAAACACAGATTCGGCAATGACTTTCTTGATGCATTTCACATGGAATTTTTATAGAGACTTTTACGTCATGAGCAATAAATCCTCAGGATCAGGAAGATGGACAACCCATTAAAGAAGACGGTGAACTGGCGCTCATAAGGCTGCCGGAGCTAAAGCTAGGGTAATAAAGTCCAAAGCTCTTTGGAATTAGCGCATAGAGATGTTATTTCATAACGTATTATGCGCTATACAAGAACTGAACTATTATTATTTATTACGAGGAATCCGTTTTCACATCGCTGATGAAAGAAAAAGTCAGCGAAAATGTGGACGATCCTTATTTTTCCAGACGCAAATTGTCAGCATTTACGAGGATATCCTCATTAATCATCAGTAGGGGCACTGGTCTGAGAATAAGGATCATCTTCATAAACGAGGATCGTCTTCGTAAATGCGGACCGATGCGTCCTCAAAAATAAGGATCGTCTGCATTTTCGCAGACGTTTCATATTTTTGATCGGCGCATTGGCGATGCGAAAAATTGACTTTGTACTGAGACTTACACGTTATATAAGTAGACAGTGAACTAGGGTTATATTCCCACAGGGAATCCATTTTTCACAGCGGGCCGTAACCCGAAACCTGCAGAGCGCCAATGAAAAAAAACGACCTCGAAACCTCGAAAATGCAGACGGTCCCTATTTTTGAGCGCCCCTACTGATCGATCATTCATGGCTTCCTACAGCCAGGCCACACATGCAAATGGCTGCCAAGTGACACTTGGTGATATTATTATCATATTGTTATTATATTGTAAGGCCTTTAAAAATGATTCTAGAATCTACTCGCACTGATTCAGTGCAGTGCAGTGTGAGCTGAGTGTGCACTGTACACAATCACGGGCAGGTTAGACAGACTGACGCTAAAACGTACGAGTGGGACCGTACAACCGCAATTCTTCTAAATTCAAACCCCCAAACTGCTTCATTCTCAATCTCATTATGGAATTTCAATCCGTCAACACGTATAATCTGTCAAATACTAACTGGAAATATGAAAATGAAATAATATTACCTGTAATTAAGGTTTTGACAAAAAGGAGTCTAAATGGTTCGCATTCAACTTGGGCGCTGAAAAAATAAAGTTGCGGATTATATTTGAATCCAAAATTATTAGCCCGTGGTTTAGAGTTATATTTATATTATGCGATAAATATTCATTTTCATCAATTATTTATCCAACAAAAATAAAAAATACTTTTATTTTTTGTAACGGCTATTATAAATATATTTTTGTTATTTAAAACCACAATTAAATGTTAAAATATATTAAATTGATAGTACATCTAGAATCAAATTGGCAGTGAAATGCGATTTGAAATATCGAGCTAAAATAATCTACAACTTCTTATTTATTTGCCTTGTTCTTTATCATTACATTTTAAATATTTTGTAAAATTATAAAAAAGTAAATTATAAATAAACATGAATTGTAAAATACTATTTTTTCCCAAAAAATATTATTTTAGCTTACAAAATTTGAAAATCTTTTAATATCAACCATTTTAGTGAAAATAATAACCACAGCATTTATCTGCTTTATTGTTTCCTTTTTGCGATTGAGCAATTCGATAAACCAAAACAAAGTAGATTCTACTAGAGCCGAGCGCTGATCCGGTGAGTCCTTGTTGTAGTTGTACTAAACCAGAGCCAGAGAAAGGTGAACGATTTTTGCTTTTGGTCCCTCAAATTTAGTGTAGCACCTTACATGTTTATTCTTGTTGTTATGAATATGAGAATTGAGAGTTAGACTGAGCTGAGTTGCGTCTGAATGTGTTCTGAGCTGAGCCGACTGACATGACTGAGCGACTCTGTCTCTGCAGCTGAAGTGAATGTCTGTCATGCTGTGACGTGACTCTGAGCCTGATTCTGAATGTGTGTGGGATTCCCCAACTAAAGTCTAGGCCTAAAGTTCGACGTGTTAATTGTTCAACTGATTTTAATTTTAACACATCTTAGTTGTTTATTGGCTGCCTTAAAACAAATGAAGCAATGCCAGTGATAGACCGAAAGCTTCAGTCTCTCTAATCGTCGGTTGTTCCACTGAGACTACGTCTGGCTCCACTAGACCTCCGATTATAGAGACTGAAGTCTGGGGACCTCTTTCTGTGAGGCACTGTACGGAACAAATGGTTCGGTTCGACCGGACCGCGATGAATGAGATATGCAACGAGATTTTCACTCTTTACATCCTCATAACTGCTGCAATTACAACACAAATTAAAAATAACATATAGAGTAAAGTACCCGGTAATCGGTCAGCTCCGGTTTTCGGCCAATCGGTTGGATACATGGTAAAATCACTTTAAAATACATCGCATAATAGCATAACACATATCCCACACATACCATACCATGCCAGTGTCACTGAAGAACCACATTTGCAATGAAAAATATATCCTAAAATATCACATTTTAGCGATGTAATCGGCGGTCCCGCTACCCAAATCTGAAAAATCAAGTTTCTTACGCGTGTATGTAAGAAATATGGGTACCATAAAATGAGCTTTATTTCAAGTATTTTTCAGATATAGAGCCCGATTTAGTGCTGGTCGCAAGCTCAAAAGTATCTCATCGCATGTATTAAATCAATGCAGCCGCACACCGCGACGCACACACGATATGTCCGTCTAATTCAGATTCCAACTTCCGATCACCGCTGTGCCTGTATTCGGCCAGGCGAGCACCCGGGAGCTCCGGCGTGGGATACCTGCTCCGCCCGCTTGTGCTATACATCAGCGCAGAAACGCACGGCGCGCGCGAGCGCTTCCTATTGACTTTGTACATGCGGCCGTAAACTGAAACGCTCGGCCGATAACCGGCTCCAAAACAGTGAAAATTGAAATGAATATTGTCATGGCAATTCGTGATTTTTTGGGGGGATTCTTTTTTTGTTTAAATAATAATAATATTTGCTTCATGATTTGAACAAGAAATGATAATAAATAGGAAGTAAAGAGTCCAATAAATAGGATTTTGTCTTAAGTGGCCGAAAACCGGGTACTTTACTCTAGGTCTATAGATCTATAGCTTATTTGACTTACGATAGCTTCATTTAGATCCTAAATTAATGATTAATCCGAGAAAGTCTCGTCGTCAACATTATCCGTCTTGGTTTTAGTTGATGAATATTCATTTTTTCTTTTCGAACGTCCAATAGCTACCGTAGCTACGACTACGTACGAGTCGGCCCAGCTTGACCAACGAACTCCCACGAAACGAGTGCTCTGATTGGCCATTTGGCTATGTTTTGGTAGGTTGACCCGGAAATATTTTGGCCGCCGGGTCATATAGCCCTATGTTCCGAGTGTTTCACAGTTCGGAGATACAAATTGGATAATTCATATAAGTAAGTCCGTAAATTATCCATTTAATATTAAGTTATCAAATTTTGATAACTGTAATTAGGACAAATGACATACCGACCTAATTTACATCTGATTTAGAAATCAGAAAATTAGATCTAAATAAAGAAAATCGGGGAGAAAATGTTTTGACAAAAAAAGCTGCCATTGTTGGCTATAGCTACCCCCACGGTACGAGATCTCTGGGTTGCCATCTGTATTGGGGAATGACAACAAATGTCAGTTTTATTAAAGAAATGACCCAAATCAGATGGTTATTGCTGTCTATGCCAGTGAGTACTGTGTCACATAGATTCAACTTTGAGTTGAGAATAAAAATACTATGAATATAGATCTAAATCATGATAGAAATTAGAATTTGATGATGCCGGATGGGTTGAGGTTAAACCGAATTTTTGCCGAAGGCAAAATGATTATAACGGAAAAACTGTGCATGTCATTACGAACTCGTAGCTCGTGCACAGTTTTTCCGTTATAATCATTTTGCCTTCGGCGTAGACTAGAAAGAATGAGACCCGGCTGCAAGATTTTCTTCATGGATGTCGATCTTGACCCATAATTTCCTGAAAAGGGACCATTAAACGGATTCAAGTAGTCAAGTTGGTAAGTGGAACCGAAGTAGTTAAGCATAGACTATAGCTAATTTAGGAGTATAAATACATCGGATATGCATCCGGTAAAATATCAAAATTAGGCTTTAAGTTTGGCCAAGTTTTTTGTAACGTTTCTTTACAGAAACGCGCGTCCACTACAGCGTATAGGGCTGTTCTGTCTCTAAAGAGAGAGCCGACCTTACCCAAATCAGAGGCTAACGAACGAAAGAGACAAAAAAATTCGGTCTAGGTTGAGGTCTATCATGTTTTTTTGGAAAAAGGAATGTTGTTGAACCTTACTTTTACTAGTTTTATTGATAATTATCCCTTTATTCACTCTTCTGTTTCCTTTACCTAATTATGTTTTCCTTTTATTGATACAGGTCTAATGCTTAATTTGTTTTGTTTTGTAATTGCATCAACGAACATTAGTCATTAGTACACCTACATTATATCAGTATCAGGCAGGAACATGTAGATCTGTTGAACTAGTAAGATGTCTGCTAAAATATAATTCACACCTTATGCTAGTTTCTAACACGGTATATATTCTCATATTTGTGTACAGTGATTCACCTATTAAACTGCAGCTCAAAACTAGAGGAATGATCAACCGGATCTACAAGCGTTGTGCTGGCTTCGTGAAGCGAATAATCTGAGTCATACATGTACGTGTGCGTGGCCGATTATATATGTACAGCAAGACAAGCAAAGAGGCTTCAATCTTGAGTGACAGAAGAAGACCTTAGGAGACCTCCGAGATGGCTGCTCTTCAAACGGAGTATCGACGATTGGAGACGGTCGAGGATGATCCACCAGAGGACCAAGACGTCATGCTGCATGTTGTTCATGATTCTGGAAGAGGTGATTTACTCAAATGAACCTCTTTTTTATCGTTTTAACTTCAAGGAACATTATTCAACAATTTTAAACTTCAGGATTCACTCACATTAGGGGAAAAGAGCTTCCTTAGTTTACCGTAGTTTAGAAATATATGATATCTAATTTTGAGCTGTTTTTTGTTGTTGTTTGTTTAAAGATATACAGTATTAAACTTTCTATTGAATTCAGATTGATGCATGGCACTACAAAAATCATGGACTTTAAAGTTGAAACAGGCTCAGTTTACATGGCATGTAGTGTGTTCTAATGAATTTAAGTCACTTGATTTGAATCAGATGTAGCATTTATACATTGCAAATATGTGTATATCTGTTGAGTGTTTATAACACTTCTTTGAGATCAAACATATACAGTTGTAATTAATCTCTCTTTCTCTTTCTCTTTCTCTCTCTCTCTCTCTCTCTCTCTCTCTCTCTCTCTTATCACCACAGCACGCTGGAATCACATAGAGAATCTAGATGAATTCTTCACAAGAATATCCTTTGCAAGAATTTTGTTTGTTTGTAGGGAAATGCAGACATTGATCTGAATTCATAGAGTTATACAATTCAGCAGTTCACAATGTGAATTTAGTCCAGTATAATGATTTTGATGACAGATGACTGATGTTTAGTTGTGGAATGCATTTTTGTTTAAATCTGTAATTCACAGTTTTGGACAAGCTGTAGGCAAGACCATACATAATATTTATCCTTATTTGTAAAAGCCTAAAACATGTACAAGCCTGCAGGCAAATTACCCTGTATCTCTCCTATTCATTGAGTTTCTTGCATTATAAAATCATTTGTTTTGTCATGAATGTGAAATGTACATACTTCAACGAAATAGCGGAGTTTGATCTTTGAAAGTTGGATTGTACATGTGCAATTTTTGTACATACATTTTTTGGTTACATCTATAAAATTCTTGTCAGTCAGGTACTCTATGACGGCAGCCATGTAAACGGGCTCCACTACTGACCCTCTACACATAAATATATGTATGTGTAGTGGATTATGGACATATATCATTGTCAAATACATTCCAAATATATCTATTAATCCTTGACGGTATTATTCACGTCTATCATTATCATCAGAAGCATGGATACCTGTGTATGATGCTTGCCCAACTGCTGGAACTATTGTAAGTACAAGAACAGTCAAACCTGTATATAGAAAGACCCCTATTTTCTATACATGTATGGAAAGATGAAGAAAGGCAGTCTTTATAGACAGGTCTTTTATGGGCATGTGGTTTACAGGTGGATGCAAAGGCAGGGTGGATTGGGATAGTCTTTGTGCAAATGTCAAATTTTGCAGTTTATTCACACTTTGATATATTTTTGAAGACGTTTCCAAATATTTGGATGATTACTGTATATTAAAGTGACTTAGGCTTACCAAAAAAAATTAGCATAATTTTGAGTTGTATTTTTCTCCAAAAATCAACTATTCTTTGGCTTTTTAAACTAGGTCATGCTTCTAGATCAAATCTCAAAATTCTCTTGGGTTTTCTAATCATTGGTATTTCAAAGATAATTGTATATTCATTTTGTAATAAATTTCTTTCTTGTATTAACTCATAGCATTATTCATACATACATCACCACATAATTATCAATCTTCTCATTTTTCAGGCAATTTCTGTTCATCATCTTCTTCTCCCTCTTCTTGCTGCAATGTGTCGACTACCCTAAGCTGTTTCAAGATGACTATTTCAAGGTCACCATTCCAGATGCCATTCTACCGCTAGAACAATGTGCCAAGAAGTGAGTATTCTGAAATACCGTATTTGCCGGCGTTAAGGCCGCAGCGCTGTAAAGGCTGATTTAGCTATGGCAAGAACTTAAATCTACCAGCACTGTTTGGTTGGTAAGTTATGAAGTATATTTACGAGATTGATAAAACTTTGCCCTTTATGTCAACAATATAACACAAAATTGTTGGTAAGACATGTGTTATTCTGGACAGTTATTCTTCCAGTACCATTCATTGTAGTCCCATAAGTACGAATTTGTGTTGTTTTCATGGTTTTGACTTGCAACTTTTTTTTTCTCTGGCGAAGCAAAGGCCGCACCCCAACTTTTGGATATTTTCTCTTCCAAAAATACTGCAGCCTTTACGCCGGCAAATACGGCATACCAGTCACTCTAACACCCACTTTCATGCACTATGAATTTACTTGTACGTACATGTAGGGAGGTTTGGTGTGTATGAAAACAAATATATATAAATAATTTTAAAAACACACGGAAAGCTTAGTTTAGGGCTTTGTCTTTCGATGTGTTGAAATGTTCATCAAATTTACTGCGACCTACATGTACATGTATCTGTCCACAACCCACTTCTAACAAAATGTCATAACCCACATGTAGTGTACATCAGGTATTAGAATTGCAAATTGAAAGTGTAATGTTTCAAAATTACTGAAATAATGGCATTGGAGTTTTGTGCTTGAGCAGTGCAAACTGTCATTTTGCAAAAGTTTCTTGCTTTATGGTAGGCCTATCGTACAATGTACATTTTAGAATCATCTGGCCAAGTAACGTGTGTTTCCAGTTGTCTGTGTATGTCAGTTATGGCTTCTACTCATTGAGGTGATCTTGTATACCCGAAACAATGAAGATAAAGAGGAAATTCAATATTTTGTTAACCTGTTGAATTTTGCTCTTTTTTTTTTTAACGCCCTTTTGTGTCAGGGGGAAAAAACAGGTGGGGAGATGACAATGACTTTGTACCCTGTATTTCATGCATAACCACTGTAGATGATGCACTATTACATGGTACATGTATTAATCCTTTGCAGTGAGATTTGTTGTGGTTGGTTTAATCGTGCTCTTACATGTACTTGCTCAGGCTGAACCTTCAATGGCATTTTGATTTCTTTTTAAATTTTACTCTAATTGGGATCTTTACAGGTAACTGTGATAAAACAGATTACTAAAGACTGAAATGAATGCAGACACCTGAAGATGGATGCGTACTTGTACATGTGTATATGATTTAGATATACCAGTATGTGTTCATTGTAGGACATTGTATGTTAACCCTATTTAGCCCGGGCTATTTTGAAACTGCATAGCCCGGGGGGGGGCTTCTCAGGCCCCCCCCTATGATCTCGGCCGTGAAACGCCCGATCGCCGCGAAAATTTGCATACATGTCAAGTGAAGTGTATAGAATACTATGGTAATTTCAATTTTTTTGAAAAATTCACTCATTTGCATATTTATGGTAATTTATGCAAATAAGGTCATTAAATTCACATTTTTGCCCATAAATCAGACATTATTCATATTTAAGCATTCTTTCTCACTACATATATTTGTTAGACCATTTGGAATAATAATACAACACACAAATTTGAAAAACCAGGGTTATTCCTTATGTTATCTATTGTTTTGATAATTTCTTATGTATTTCTTTGTTTTTTTAACTTATGTATTTTATTGTTTTTGTTGTTTTATTTCATTTCCAACTATAATTCAACTATTTTGACCCCAAAATAAACACCTAAAATCTAAACAAGACCAAATAACCAATGTTTTACCTCTTTATTTGAAAAATGAGATTTCCATATGTTTTGTACACAAATCACAAAAATGAGCGATTTTCGGGCTGACATGCGAAGACAAAAGGACACGTGACTTTGTAATGGTAGGTCCGATTTTCGAAAAATTTCTTTCAAAAGTTGCGCAAGACTCGAAAGAAAAAAGTCACAAAATTTCAGTGCAAGATTTTCTTGCGTTAAAAAATTATCGCGAAAAATGTCGAGGGGGGGGCTTCTCAAGCCCCCCCCCGGGCTAAATAGGGTTAAACACTTGATGACAATTTCCATGTCATTTTCAGCGTGGTGCCAAAGGCTTGACAATTGACATACCGTGTACATGTACATGTACATGTATGTTTTCACTTTATCCATTTGACATTTCATTGGAAGATTTGAACCAACTACGGAAAAAATCTGTACATGTATATACATGTACATGTATATGCAATCATGGAGGGATGGAATTATTAGATTTAGGGATTGAGAGGTCGAAAGTCAAAGGTCACAGGGTCATAAAGTTCAAGTTCAAGTTTTATTTCAATTCAAATCCATAAAAAACATATAAGATACAGATTATATACAATATAGAAAACATAAAACACACACAAAATGGAAACATGTCTACAAATATATTGGAATTATACAAGGTTAATCAGCAATAGAAATGAATTGGGGCAACTGCAAATAAAACCATAAGGTTCTGTCGAGGCAGCTCCCTGTTATTAAAAGATACATAAGTTCCAACAATTGGCTATAAAAAATATAACAATAACAAAACAGTGTACAAAACATAGAAGACGTATTAACATGCAAATATTATTATAGATTTAAAAACAGATGAAGTATTTTTTTATTTTAGATTTAAAAGAGTTTAAGAAAGCAGTATCACGGATATCTCTGGGGAGAGAATTCCATATTTTCGGGCCAGTGTGTCTAAAAGTAAATAAAGAATTTGTTGATGGACATTTTTCAATAAAATAGTTATCAGGATTTCTAGTATTATAATTATGAACAGATTTTTTACATTTCAAAATAGTGGTAAGATTAATCGGCAGTTTATCAGTTTTATGTTTAAAAACCATGAGTGATATACAATATTGATTCAATTGAAAAATATTTAAAAACTGTAGTTGTTGAAATAGTGGTATTGAATGGGCATTGAAATCAGACATACACTGTAAGACATATTCTTACTATACGCTTTTGTAATATATGCAGTCGTTGTAATCTCGTTGGGTATGTGTTGCCCCATACAACATTACAATACATTAAATACGGTAAAACCATTGTATTATACAATAAAATCAAAATATTTTGTGGCAAGATATGAAGTAATTTGCTGATGACACCAATATTTCTTGAAATTTTGTTTGAAATGGTAAGTATATGAGCATTCCAAGTTAAATTTTGGTCAATAATTACACCTAAAAAGCTAGTTGATTGCACTCGTTTTATCGGAACATCATTCATCTTTATATTTAATACATTCAACGAATCAGCTGAAATAATTTTTTGCTTATAATGAAAATAAATAAAATTAGATTTAGATGTATTCAAAGACAATTTATTACTATTGAACCATTGCGAAACATGCTGCAGCTCATTATTTAAAGTTTGACATAAAATATTAATATCTTTATGAGAATAGAGGATATTGGTGTCATCAGCAAAAAGGACAAATTTCAAAATGTTTGAACAATAATTTAAATCATTTATGTCCATAAAAATAAAAGAGGACCTAAAAGTAGGGCATTATCATTTCTTTTCTTCACATTTTAATTGAAGTTCTTCCAGTGTCATTGTGATCTGTCTAATCGTTGCTGGTGATTAGATTTGGGCATTGACAAGGTCAAAAGTCAAAGGTCACAGGGTCGTAAAAGTTACTTGTACATGTGATCTTCACAATTTTATTGCAGTCCTTCCCGTGTCATTGTGATCTGTCTGATCATCGCTGGTGATTACATTTGGGAATTTAAGAGGTCAAAAGTCAAAGGTCACAGGGTCATCTGACATTATAACTTCTTATCTCTGCATTTTTTATTGCAGTCCTTCCGGTGTCATTGTGATCTGTCTCATCGTTGCTGGTGATTACATTTGGGAATTTAAGAGGTCAAAGGTCACAGGGTCATCTGACATTATAACTTCTTATCTTTGCATTTTTTTATTGCAGTCCTCCCAGTGTGATTGTGATCTGTTTGATCATCGCTGGTATCTTTTGGCTCCATCGTCTGCTGAGGGTCCTCTATAACGCATTCCACTTCTGGGAGATCAGAGCATTCTATACGAGAGCACTCAAAATCCCGTCGGTGAGTATGACTTGTTCAGACTATGTACAGTAGTATGTCATTGTAAGGGTTGCACATCTCAACAGGTGGTGCACAAGTCTATAGAAATTGCCCATAGCTTCACTTCTTGAAAGTCTTTGCAAACTTCTCAATTTAATGTGTCCCATACTACTATATGACCCTTATTCATTTATTAATTTATTTTATACAAACTTGAAAGTCATGTGATTTGAACATCCATAATTGTTCTTAGTTCTTACTGGTATCATTAGCATTATTAATTTTTCATACATGCATCAAGATATTTTTTATATTGTTTTGAAATATAATTGAAAAGGACATATATGTCGTACAGGACACATTGCATACAATTGCCCATTTGTTATTAACATTTATTCCTTGTTTCCAGCCCCCCTGCAGAAAGGCTGGGTGAACCAACAAATATAACTCAGCCTAACAATTGTGGAGATGAGTCAACTGTCTGTATATGTATATTTATCTGGAGCAAAATGAAGCTTCATGTTTAAGATGACTCTTGTCATGATTGTGGTAAGCATAACATGGTTATTGACTTGCAATGGTTGTTTTCTGGCACTTTGCAGAAAGACCTGGTTAATCTCACATGGCATGACGTCCTCAAGAGGATACAGCAGGTCCAGAGAGAGCAGAGAATGTGTATACATAAGGCAGAGCTGACAGAGCTAGGTAAGGAACTTTTGAACTTACCCCTAGGAAAACTACACCTGTAATTCAAGATCAAGTTCTCGTATAGCTATCATGTCTGTCACACTTGAAACTTCTGGAAAAAAGATGTTGTATTGCCCTTTGCAACCGACCCAAAAATCTTGAAAACTACGGTCGGCTTTAATGTTTTGGCACCTAGGGCAGTACAACATCTTTTTTTTTAGGCCTAATTTTTTTTTCTTCCTTCTTCGTACTAACATTTATCAGGAGGAACAATAACAAAAATTTCTGGAAATTGTTTGTACCACAAATACTGAGGGTACATGTACATGTAGCTAACATAGGAACTTGTAAGGGTGCCATTTGGTGATAGAAGTAATCTTTTGTAATTTCAGAATATTGTAATTTACTTACATGTATTCTTGATCATATGATCTACAAGCTTTCACTGACCTCTCTATTTCATATTTCTGCATTTGTTCACATTAACTTGATGTTATTGGGGACTTCTCCTTGACTTTTTTCATTATCTTATTATCCTTGCAGACATATACCACAGGATACTGAGGTTTAAGAATTATATGGTTGCCATGGTGAATAAGTCTTTACTGCCGTTACATCATCATCCACCCTTCTTAGGAGATACGTAAGTTCCATTCTGATATGTGGCTGTTTTACAGGTATGGTTGATATTTAACACTTTGGTTGCTTTCTTCGCCTCTCTTCACAGGTGCTCATTTCCCACACTTGTCACAAAACAATGGGCATCAATTGATGGAAGGATTGCTTTGTGCAACACAGTGACTTTGCAAAATTATCTTTTTCCGGTCTTGATTAACCCTTACTGTACTGGGGGGGGGGGCCTGGGAGGCCCCCCCCTCGACATTTTCGAAGATTGCGCCGCAACCGCTTGGAATTTTGAATTGTCGTTTCATGACTTTTTTCCCTCAAGTCTTACGCACATTTTGATACCATTTTCGTCGAAATCGGATATACCTGTAAGGCGTTACATAACAATTAGTATGCGCATGTCATCAAAAAAAAAAAAAAAAAATACAAATCGCATCAAAATTTGCATAAATTATCATTATTAATTACATTAAAATAACTTTTTTGTGTTAGAAAAGAAGTTTCATATGAATAATGAGTTTCAACATTCAAAAATTGGAGTTTGACACGTTTTCTGTAAAATGCATAAAATTAGCGCGTTTTGCATAATTAATTAGGCTAACGACAAAAATTTGCATATTTGGAAAAAACTAATTATACCATCTTGTTCCTTACGTATATATCTACAAACATGCAAATTTTCGTGTTCATCGGACAATCGACGGCCGAGATCATAGGGGGGGGGCCTCCCAGGCCCCCCCCCCCAGTCAGAGGGTGCTCAAAATAGCCCAGTACAGTAAGGGTTAAGCCTCGGTCACAAATGCCATTACGAACTGCTACGAACGCTGTACGAACGATTTTCAGACAATGGAAATTCGGGAAGACAATAGAAAAACAGAGATTGGTACGAAATTATCGTTCGTACGAACCTTTGTGACCGTAGCATTAGGTCCTTGACGATCCGTTTAATACCGCTATATATTTTAAATCTTACACTGGACATAGTTGAGTAGTCCGGGAGCCTCAGGTAAATCTATCCAATAAAAAAATGCAATGTGGCACTGGGATATTATTTGTGTAGCATATAAAGAGTTAAAGCGTGCCAGTCACCTAAAAATAAAATAATAATTTTGTGTATAGATTATCTAGAATGTATTCAATCAACCTCTCAAGACTTTACTAGGCATTCTATTTATAAGAAATGAAGGATAACATAAAGTCCTGCGCAGGGAACTCTATGCAGAGGCTTCCATGCAATGTCATCTTTCGGTAGGTCTAGTGTCGGTCTCGCTGGTGTAACTGAGGCATAAGGGGCTAAGGAATTCAAAACTTCTACATTGATTAAATGGTTATCTGCTTGAAAGGGTTCATTAGCATGAACATATTTATATCTGATTCAGATTCAGATATTCAGATAAATTTTATTGGTCCATTTGGAAATTCAGTTGTTGGCATTACATAAAGCACATGAACAATATACAATAGAAAATAATATACACAAATAGATAATACAAAGTAGCAAATGTACAATGACATATTCATATGGAAACACGGATATAAATCATTTTTACATAGTGGAATAATATAAGAAAATAGGATAAATAAATAAATGGCCTCGCAACACTATTGAAAATTTACGATTGCGTAGAATTCAGAAATAGTTTTGTTATTATCTGTTATTATTATTATTTTATAATTATTATTATTTTATCATCATTATCAACAGTATTTAATACACGTATCATTATTTGCCACGGTTATATAGCTGAATTTTTTAATTTTGTATTCTTCATAAATTAAACGGTATAAAACTAAAACTTGGAATAACATACATGTATGATATCATAGGGTATTATTTATTCTTTCCTCGTGATACTGGTACATTTGGTTGAAAAGGATAGGGTACAATGCAATTGATGAACAGTGAAGTGGCAAGATACAGGCTTATTCAATCTGACTGGAGTTGTTCATTGTATATACGAATGGAAAGCGGGACAAAGGAATTAAGGAATCGTGAAGTTCGAGCCTTCATTGATCTGTACCGCTTCCCCGATCGCATTAGGGTATAGCAATGATGAAGGGGGTGATTACCATTTTCCAAAATCTGGGATACTTGTTTCAGTATTGTACACACGCATTCCTGTTTCAAATCTGTCACTTCGCCAGTCATCTTGCCAGCATGATTGGATATTCTCTGCAATTTCTTAAGATTCACCTGTCTGCACCCACCAAACCAAACCGCACATCTAAAAAGCATTACACTTTCTATTACTGACTTGTTGAGTGACCTCAAGATGGTTATGTCAAAATGGAACGTATTCAGTTTTCATAGAGAGTACATTCGTTGTTGATCCTTTGCATTCAGAGATTGGCATTGGTCTTTCCATGATAGTTCATTATCAATTATTGTACCAAGGTACAACTCTTGACACTCTGTATATCCTCTCCTTTTGCATGATTGGATTTGCTTGACCTTTGTTTGAATGAAAATCGAAAGTTATCTCTTTCGTTTTAGCTATGTTTAGTACCAAGAAATTGTCTTCACACCAATTCTCAAACAAGAATAACTCCTCCCGATATTGGCGTTCATCGTTGCCATGGATCATGCCAATGAAAGCCGTGTCATTAGCATATTTAACAATTGAGACATTAATTGTCATTTGACGAGATACAATCGTTTGTATACATGATAAATAATGGTGCTCACAGCACGCAACCTTGGGGGAACCTGTGTTCGTAGTAACATAATCAGACAAAACATTTTGTAGTTTTACTCTTTGAATTCTGCCCGTTAGAAAATCATGAAACCAGAGTATCAGAGAGGGTTTTACATTCATAGCGGTAAGCTCGAGGTGGGGCTAAATTGTGTTGAAAGCCGATGAAAAATCAATGAATGTTGTACGACCCAATGTATCAATATGCTGTGCAACCAAGTGAGTTAGCAATAACACGGCATCATTAACAGACTTGCGTGGTTGGTAGGCAAATTGTAGAGGATCTATGTCAGGCAGTATCTGTGGGAGAATGTGCTTTTGAAGAATTATGCGTTCAAAACATTTCATCACCAATGAGGTGAGGGATATTGGCCGATAGTCATTGGGTTCAGATGCTTGGGGTGTTTTGGCTGCTGGTATTATTGTCGATGATTTCCAGCACAATGGGACATGGTTTCGGTTCAGAGATTCTTGAAAAAGAGTGACAAAAGGGGTGGCTAATTGCCAGGCACATGTTTTGAATACTTTCCCACAAATACTGTCCGGTCCCATAGATTTTCTTGGATAAGTCTTTTTGAAGTTCCTGACAACATCATTGTACTAACATACAGTGGGTGTATCATTGAACTGTTTCAAAGTATTTAAAATCCTATTACTTTCGACACCAAAACATTTGACATCTTGCATAAAACGTATTAAAATTAATTGGCTGTATCATGAACAGATCTAGATTCTGACACAGGTGGTGATTTCTGCTTCTTTTTATAACCTGTCATCGTTAGCATATCCTTCCAACCTTCACATGGATTATTAGATCTGAATTTACTCTCTAATTGTTGTCTATATTTTTCTGTCGATTCAACAATTTCTTTCTGAATGCTAAGATTAATGTCCCTGAGTTCATCATCATCCTGATTTGAGAAAGCCCTGTTTCTTTGCACAAACAAATCCTTCAAATTCTTCCTGACCCATGGTTTTTGGTTTGGGAAAACTTGTATATATTTGATATTTTTGTTATAATAGGATCCTCTAAATACACTTAATGTTACAATAATTTTTATTTTGCCAATAGCAGTCAGACATTATATGCATAGTAATAATGATGCATATTGTTTTATTTTTCTTCCCCTGCAGAGTTTTTCTCACAAACAGCTTGAAATACAACATAGAGATGATCCTCTTTTGTAAGTTGACTTCACTTTTGATGATGTGTTTTCTACAACTCTCCCTCTCACTCCCCCTCTCCCTCTCTCTTTCCCTCTCTCCCTCCCTCTTCCCTTCTCTCTCTCTCTCTCTATCATCATCTCCTCAGTATTCTAATCTTGTACATTTACTGTAACTCTGGTATCTTAACCTGGGATTTACTGAGTGTTTCTTTTCACTTGTATCTGTTCTGATTATAAGTTATCTTTCCTTGCTCTCGCTCTATCTTTTTTACACATGCTATCGCTTTGGCTATCTCATTTATTCTGTTAATAACCTAATATATATTTTTTATTTAGCTAGGGCATTATCGAAAAATCAAGCTTCTGGTGTTAAAAAAGAAGCTACCATTATCATAAATTCACAATACTTGTGTGGTGTTATGAACTATACATGTACATTAGTTGCAAATCCCATATTTTGAACGTGAGCGATGTTTGCAGTTACACCACATATTCTTTCGACATGGTTATTTGGTCCTAGAAAGGGCCCAATCATGCTCTATCTCTCCTATGCTCTATCTGTTCTTATATTTTGAAGTCCTCCTTTATATACCGGTAAATAACATAATTGTATACTTTTTGTATGTCATTCAGGGGGTCCTTGGGCTCCGTTTAGGAACTATTGGCACCTGAAGGATGAGTACAAACGATCGTCAAAGAGAGAGGAACTAGCAAGACAGTAAGTTTGAGTTCACATATATAGAACCCTAATTATTATGGCCAT